>APFE031153609.1:0-66466 GCA_000404065.3 Pinus taeda | reverse complement strand
ATTTGCAGGTGAAACAAGTACAATCAACTCCACTCATGATTGACAACACCTCTGCAATAAAGTTGGCCAAGAATCCAAAGTTTCATGATCGTACAAAGCATATCAATAATAAATATCATTTGATCCGACATCATGTTGAGGCCAAAACAATCCATCTCCGCCATTGTTCCACAAATGAGCAAGTTGCAGACATCTTCACCAAAGCGCTTGGAAGAGGAAAGCTTGAAAGATTCAGAACGATGCTTGGACTCACCAACATCCCTTCAGATTAAGGGGGGGGAATGTTGACACCTAATCCGAAACGGATGGGTGAACTGGACAGTCATCCAGAAGATGAACTGATCCGTTTTATTTATGTATATAAATGTATGTTACCTAATGAATAAATCAAATCAGTTTTCTCTCGCTCATTTATTCTGGAGTTACCCTGGCATGACAGAATATTCTAAATAATATGATTGGCAAATAATTGTTAAGTTGGACATTGTGTTTCCTACGAAATTTCAAATGGTGGGGATGCTATGGCATGTTCTGAAGCATTGTAAAATGTGGCTTATAGTAGTGGCGTTTGAGATAGCCCATGCATTCCATTTGAGTGACATAGGACCATTCCATGTTGGATAGAGCATAGCTTATTTTTGTAGTATTATTTCATAGCTACACTACTATTGCGTAAGAGATTTAGAATTTCACCAAAGAAACCTCCACAACACTGGATCACTGGATTATTGTATACATTGTTATTGTTATGGATAGTCATTGTTATTGTTATTGTTATGTTGAACTTTGGATAGTGCATCATGTACATCAAAATACATTGTTATTTTTATGCCTAGTCATTATTGGCATGATGGAGGATGCACATTAAAATTTGATAATGGATGATGCATACACAACGAACTAGACCTTCTTGGCATAATAAGCTGCAAAAATGCTTCCAAAGTGCATTGCCAATGAACGTGTAACTGCTTTGCTAAGCCACATACACAAAGGGATATAAATTTTTGTTGGTACTTGGAAATTAACTACGTGGAAGGGAGGTTATTATTGATTTATCATATTAGAAATAATTCATTTTTTAGGCCACCCTTGACTTTCAAGCAAGTCATTGCACCTTGTTGTTACAATTTGTTTGCTATAATGAAAGTAAGCCTAGAAAAATCAGCAATAAGAATCAAAAGAAATAGCCAATAGGAGACATAGCCCTTGATCCTCATCAAATTTCTTTGTGCAGTTGCAATGATTGTTAAACATGGCTATAAATTTAGCCAATTCTTTCAAGGAGGTATGTGCCAATGCTCACTACATTATGCCTCTGAAAATTCCAAGTAGGAACTTGGGAGACAGTGGCACCACATTGGAATATAATTGATGATAATCCATGATAATTATTATTGTCATCTACAACATTGTTTCTACTATTGGTTTCATTTTTATGTATCATAAAAAAAATTTCCCAACTGCTACGAGTTTCATTTAATTTTGTCTGTTAGAAGGTGTGTTTTTTGATTGACCTCTCTAATATTTAGTTCACCTCCTTCGATGTGCATGTAATCACATGAAGGTTAGTTATCCAAATTCACCAAAATAATTATTATTTGATCTTGTGAAATAAAAAATAATAGTCCCTTAGCATTGATGTAATGAATTTTGAAACATGGTTTTGATGTTAATGCCATTGATGAGGACCGTTTTACCGTTATTCATAAAGAAATGCTATGCAGAAGGCAAGATAACGTGGTCAATTGTCATTAATTCTACCAACATTGTTAATTGTAAGGGAAGACTATCCTTATATTCAAGATAAGGATGGTGCTACAATATGCCATACTAGTTGCTATAATTCAGACATTAAATCTCTTAGAAAAGCATTGTGTTAATATAGATTTGATAGATAATGAGGGTTGGACATTGCTGCATCTTGCAATGCTAGGTAGGAAAAGTGATGTATACAAAATTTTGTTGGTCAATCGTGTTGATAAAACAATGAAAAATAATGATGAGAATATGCCTTTTGATGTAATTATAAGTTTTGGAAAATGAAATTACAAAAGCAACTGATGTTTATTATAGTTTTCTTGTAATTTTTAGGAAGAGCATCTAAAGTTATTCACATGGAGTTGCTCATATACACTAGAGTTTTCAATATTTGTTTTTTCTTCTACACTACCACAGTGGACCTTTACTTGTTAATTTGGATTGTAAACTAGCCCCCTTTGTTATTGATGTGAAAGGGTTGGTAAGAAGAGGTAAGGAAGACGATTATCAAGAGAAAATGGGGAGGATCACATTATTGTCATCAATGTCAAAGGTTGAGATTGTTGGCATAGTTTTCATTGATGGAAAAGGAGAAGCAAAGTATGATGGAAAAGGGTCAATTGATGTATGCACAATTGAAGTTGATGCAGTGATGTTGCTATGGTTATTATTCCTTCTTGATAAAAGTTTAAGTTGAGGGCATGCTTGTGTTTATGGAGGTGATGTTGCTATGGTTATTATGCTTGCTTCATGCTAAGGTGTTCTAATGGGTGGATATGTTGTTGTAGTCTAGTTGCTTGTGGGATCAATTGAACAAAGGTATGTCCATGGGAATGCTTAGTGAATGGCCTTGGTATGTTGTAGAGCTATACTTACTTCAAGTGAAAATCTAGTGATCTCATGTTGGGATACTTGTCATTCTTCTAAGGTAAGGTATCTTGTTGAAGTAATTGAGGAGATTTGCTTACTTTTTTGAAGCAACTAAAGACGTTATGTTGCAGAGGTATATTGTGTGCATAAGATTGTTGAGCTAATTTGATTGAAGATGTTTTATTAAAGATGTATGAAAAGGTCATGATGCAAGGAAATGAAAAATGATTTGGATGGGTGTGATTATTTCAATGCATGTTATTTCGATATTTTGAAATTCAATTTATGTATTTTTTAATATTCAAATGTTGAAAGAGTTTGGAAATGAAAAGATAAACTTGAGATGCAAAGAGGAAAAAAAAATCACTTTATATTCATGCATAGAGTACTAGCAACCAAAAAAATATATTTATAAAAATATGTGCTTTTAGAAAGGTTGAATGGTGAGAGAGTATGCTGAAGATTTGAGTTGTTGTTCATGAGTCACCTAACACAAAGAAATAGAGGTAGAAGAGTAGATGTGAAGAAGGTTTGAGGAGGAGAATAAGCTAAAATAGAGATGGAGGCATTTAGGCTTATTGTCTAGGTAAACCAACACATTATATTGCACGTCAGGATTGTAGTCTCCTTTCGATTTGTAGCTTGAAAAAGAATAGGTTGGAGCCTATTGAGGTAAAACCCTCTTGTGGATTGCAGCTTGCAGAAAATTTAAGTTAGTGAGAGTAGGAGCTTCCAAACAAGTTGTAGCATGTAGAATAACATAGAGGTTGGAACCCCCAAAATATGATGTAATATAGGAAATAGGAGCCTTCCTTTGCATCACAATAATAAGAAATTCATGTTTTTATTCCTTTATGGGTTTCCACATGTATTTGGTGTCCATATGTGTTAAATTTTTGTTCTAATTTTTATACTGCGGTTTGCATGTTACATGTTGTTATATTTTAAATATCTTATTCACAAGGTGTTATGCTACACCTTAATGGTTCATAAAAATATTTAAAGAAAAAGTAAACATAAAATTTTATGTCCATGAATGCACTAAAATAATTCACCCCCTCCCCCTCTCTTAGTTTTAGTGAATTTTGCAACAGTAGGCAAATAACATTCTTCAATGAAAAGTTGAATGATGTTAAGAGGTAGTATTTTGTATATGATAAAGAATTATATGTTATCGTGTTGGCTTTGAAGAAGTGGAGTCACTATTTGCTACCCAAGGAATTCATCATGTTTATTGATCACAACGCATTACAATACATCAACAGTCAAGGTAAGTTAAATCAATGGAATTCTAAATAGGTTGAATTCTTGTAAAGTTATACATTTGCTATAAAGCATGGATCCATAAATTCAAACAAAGTTGTAGATTCTTTGAGTAGTAGAGTGTTATTAATCAACACCTTGTCGATATTAGTGGTTAGTTTGGAAAGCATGAAGGGGTTGTATGTAGAATTTGTCAATTTTGGAGAAGCTTTGACAACCTGCAAAAGACCTGGGAGTGTAGAAAACCATGTTCTTGGATTACAATATGTAGAAGTTTTTTTATTTAAAAATAAATAATTGTGCATTCCTCAAGAGTCAGTGAGGCTACATCTGATTAAGGAGCTACATGAAGAAGCCTTAGGTTGACATTCTAACATGGATAAGAACAAAATGTTGGCAAAGGAGGGGTATTTTTGGCCTTACATCAATAAGGATGTCAAAATGCTTGTTAAATGATGTATAGTTTTCCAAATTGAAATAGGAAGAAGCCAAAATACGGGGCTTTATACTCCATTTTTGGTACTAGAAAGGCCCTCAGAAGCTATGAGTATGGAATTTTTCTTGGAGCTTACAATGAAACAAAGGAAGGATGAGTCAATGATGACTACTCCAGATCAATTTTCAAAGATGCCAAATTTCATAGAATGGAAAAGGACATGTGATGTTACTAAAGTGGCTACTTTATTCTTCAAGGGAGCAGTGAGACATCATTGTTTACCAAGAACCATTACTCCATAAAAACATACAAGGTTCTTCAGTCACTTTTAGAGGACACTATGGAACAAAATGAAATCTTAACTATTACATAGTTCATCTTATCATTTGTATACATATGGGTAGACTGAAGTAGTGAATAGGAGTTTTGGAAATTTGTTGAGAAGCTTAAGTGGCAAAAATCCGAACTAATGGGATATGGTCTTCACACTAGAAGGATTTGCGTACAGTGACTTGGTGAACATATCCACTCGTAAGAGCCCATTTCAGATTGTTTATGGCTTGTCACTAAAAGGATTTTTGTACCTCATATAGTTTCCATATTTAGAGAAAAGGAAGAGTTTTGATGCAAGTGATTTTGTAGACATCATGCAATGGGTACATGAATAGGTGAAGAAAAGGTTCCAACAAAGTAGTGATAGGTATAACAAAAGGGAAGATTTTAAAAGAAGAGAAAAGACTTTTGCAGAAGGAGAGATATTAATGGCTCATATTTCGAAAAAAATGTTTCTCGGGGATACCTACAAAAGTTCAAATATAAGAAAATAAGTACATGCATAATTCTTTGGATTTTTTCTGAAAAATCCTACAAGGTAGAATTTCTAAGAGAGTTTGATATCTTTCTAATTTTGAATGGCATTGATCTCTATGAGTTCCATGAAGGATAAATGATGAAGAAATAGGTAATCCCATTGAGTGGAAGGAATAATTATCAGTTAAGATTGTTGAAGAGGTGGAAGAAATTCTAGCCACAAGGGTTGGAAAGGCGACCTGACTAAAAGACTATTTGGAGTCATTGGTCAGATAGAAAAAAAGGTGATATGAAGATGCATCGTGGGTGATTGAACAAGATCTAGCATGGATATAAGGGACTTAAATCTCTAAGAGAAGTTCCACATGAGATAGTAGCTCATATTTTACCACCAAGGGCATCTGATGTAAGAGCATCCTTGGCCACAGGAAATCCTCATCAACGAAAACCAAGTTTTTATTTGAGTTAATAATGTAGAAAAATAGGTGTTATTACTCCCATATAATTTTGAGTTGTTGATACTCTTATTGTGTCAATTTCTGATACACCCAGCCAATAGTTGTTTCTACTACTATAGTTATGTTTTATCAAAATGGAAATTACTTTTGAGTTGCTAACACTCCAAGAATTTCTTAGCTAATACTCGTATTAGGTGGAATTAGTGACACACCCATCCACCTAATAATTACATATAATTAAATTAAAATTGTGGAAATTCTATTATGAAATATACACACATAATGACCTTTTTCACGACTTTTTTTTGGTTAATTTTAACCAAAATCTAGCACAATTTTTTGAAAAATTGAGTTTAAATTGTTTAATCTATAGAATTCGAGTTCCCTAGCGGTTTTTGAGGGTTTTGAATATATTTATGCATTTAAAAATGAATTTTAAACATTAGAAATTCACATTCCTTCTTCAAATTAATTTTTGCCAAGATCTAGTGAAAAAAGTCTATTTTGCCTATAAGTTAGTATATATATTATATATTATATATATATATATATATGTGCACACAAAATGGCCAAAATTTAGCAAATTAACTAATTTTTTTTCATAAAATGTTTTTCCCTGATTCTATGTGTCTGCCTTATCCATTGATTCTTTTAGATCGTCATATTCATGATAATTCACTATATCCCAGTTATATTTCTCATTGATTCAATCAAAGGGCTTAAACATGTTCACAGATAGGCCAGGGATTATGTGTAGCGTTAGAGATATCATATCAATTTTTTGTTTTATTTATTAAATACTTATATATTTTAATTAAATTATCTTTTTAAAATAGTATTTATATTCCAGAAGATCAGTTCAAGCTTTAACTTTAACTCCTAAGTTACTAAAATAGTTTCGATTCAATTACAATAATTTTGTTTCCATTCCCAAGCTTTAAAAAAATTCAATGAGAATGAAAGTAGAGAGTTCAAAAAATGTTGAGAACAACTTTAGTACAACTATGATTATTTATAAGGTTTAAAATCTCATATACCCTCTTTATCTATCGTCTTCTCTTTGTGAACGATGTCCTCATCTTTGGATCTCACTCGGCCATAGAATGAATTGCATATAAGGATATCTTTAAGGTATTATGTGTTTCTTTTGGCATGACAATCATTGATTCAAATTATTCTTTCTATATTTTCAATGTTTCAAAGATGTAAATAGATTTTATTACTGCTATGTTTCCTTTCAAAGGGGAAAGTTTGGATAAAGGTTTTTCCTATCTTGGATTTTTTCATAAGCCAAATTGTTACAGAATAGTTGATTGGTCTTGGTTTCTCAACCGAGCGTTTAAAAGGACAAACCTCTAGGGTCATAGGTGGTTATATCTAGGGTGAAGATTGATGTTGATAAAATATGTTTTAGAAATTATTTTTATTTATTGGATTTCAATATTTAACATTCCAAAATCCATATTTTCTAAGATGTGTCAAAAAATATTTCACTTCTTAAGTACAAGAACAAAAATTTAAGGTATTTTTCACCTAGTTTGACGAGATTCTTTAACTTTACTAAAACATCTCGGTGGATGGGGCCTAAAAACCCTTGAGTGGTTTGGGAATTCTCTAAAAAAGAAGAATTCCTAGAGAATCATCAATAAAATGGGCCTATGGATTCAAATTGTTTTAACGAAGTATTTAAAAAACAAAGGTTTTGTGGAATTATTGTGGGGATATTGTTTAGGGCCTTGAAGTGATGGTTCAAATATGTGGAAGGGCGTAGTGGAAGTGTTACCATTCATTAGAAAGGAAGTTTATTGGAAGTTTGGTAATGGAAGCAATATCCATCTCAGTAGGGTCCCTTTTATTGGTGCATCTTATTTTTACATTTTGTCAGCTTAGTTGATTGACTGTCTAAAAGAAAGAGGTATTATAAACCTACCTCAAGTGTTCAAAGGGGCTTCGTTAGACTCTTTTGGAAAAAGATGGATGTTTACTTCTGATCTAGGTTTCAGTGGTTCTCTAGATTTTGAGTTGGATGCTTTTGCACATTCACTAGATTTATCAGGTTTGTTTCTCTTGGATTCAATGGATCAGTTGGTTTGGAGAGGAAACTCCTTTATAGGCCAAATTACTGCTAAGACAACTTATGATTTTTCAGTGGATTCATTCAATACTGGAAAGAGTAAATAGTGGTCTAGTAAATTATGGAAGTACTCAATTCCCGTTAAGCTTAAGTGTTTCTGCTGATTAGCGTTGGAGCATAAAATCTTAGCCTTGAACAATTTGATCAAATGTGGTTTCTCAGGTGTAACTATCTATATGTTTTGCCTTCAGGAGCTTGAATCTTCACACCATTTATTTATTTAATGCTTTTTCTCGCAATGACTGTGGAATGATGTTTTTTATATTCTAAATATAAGGAATGTTGGTTGTTTAGGTACTTTGGAAGGAAATATCTATTGGTGGATTAAAGGTAAAGGAAATTTGAAGGCCCATCCAGTTTTTATGGTCTAGGAAAAATGGAAGGCTAGAAATAAAGTAAATTATGAGGAGAATATTCCTACAATTTCAGTGATCTATTAAGAGATAACACTAACTTGGTTTTTTACCCTTTCTTGAGGAGTTGCTGATATGGATATTTTTATATTTCCATAATGATTCTTTGAGATAATTTTACTCTGGTTATGGGAATGCTTGCCTTAGTGATGATTATATGAAGATATTGTATTGTAACCCTTGATAGTTTGTTTTAGGTCTCCAACCATGGTCTCTAATTTGAACTTGGGCATGATAAATCACTTCAGTCCTCAAACATTGTTTCTGACTTTGCACTTTAGGGAGAAGTATGTTACACGCCATTTTTTCACCATTAAGCAAATAAACACGAATTCAAATCTCTCACTATCTGATGAACTGTTCCAAGCATTCCCTACAATGTTGGAACAATAAAAGAATGTTAAATACAATAAGAATCTTGGATTAAATTTCTCAAAAACCTATTTTTAAGCACTTGCAAAATTTCCCTAGCCATTGCCTATGCAAGTACAGTTTTGACCGTTGTGCAATGTGAAATCATATGCTAGCGTCTTCCACTAAATATTGTGTAAAACTCTTAATGAAGATAAAAATAAAGAGTGATTTCTAGAAGATGTTTTGGAGGAATATTTCCCAACTAAATGCCTCGAGCCCCTACATACTTGGGCCTCATCCGTTTGTTCATGGAGCCAATTCCATCTCTTTGTGGAACCCCAATCCACCTCTTTATGGATCTCATCCCTTGTGAAGAGGATCCAAAACCTCCTCCTCTTGGCCTATAAATTCAACATAGACCAGATGGTAAGGGGGGGACTTTTTGAATGTAAACATATGTTGTTGGATTGGGTTTCAAAGATTCTCACTCAAGGAAGGATTCAAGACTATTTGGAAGAAGACTACAACCTCAATGCCAAGGTTGTGTTTCTCCTTATTTAATACTAATACGAAAGAAAATTTCTTTCCCATTGTATTGTTCAATGGAGCTAATGTATTGTGTGTTTACTTCCATTTTTCCATTGATAATGATATTAGGTACTAGTTTCCTTGATATCTAGTATGTGTTTTATTGAGTCATTTACCTATCATATGTGTTTGATCCTTTTTTGTTATTATGTTTGTCTGTATCTATTCTGAGCATTGAGGAGCTGCATCAAACCACAGCGAGGATCTTAATCAAGAATTTCATTTGAAAGTTATGGATTTCATATTCCAACATTCTTCCTTATGACTCAATAGGAATGAAATCAAGGAAAGATTGACTATCTTTTTTGTTTGTTAATAGATTCAATCATTGAATCTAGGGATATTTCTCTTGTTTGTAAGAGCTGTGTTTCTCCCGTAATAACATCCTTTCTCAAATTCTGAATCATTTGTTCTTTTTTTGGATCACAACATAAAGGGATTTTTGGAGGAGGTGCAGTAGTATGCCATAAAAGGCATTCACACTTATAATTCTTGATACATATAGGGGAAGGGTCAAATACAAAATCATGTATCATTGTGTGTTGGATTCTCCTTTTAATGATGGCTTCCAAAATTGACAGATTACAAATATATAGGGATTCAAAATTTGTAATGAATTAGTAAAATGGTGTCTCAAAATTGAATGACCTAGAATTAAAAAAATGGATGGATAGAATAGTAGGTCTGAGAAGGAACTTTGTTGACCTAAGGTTTAAGAATATTTACATAGAATGGAATCATAAGATTTATTCTCTGTCTAAGAAAATTCTTACAATTCAAGTTGGATGTATCCACATTCAAGAAAGGCATGGTAATGAAGTTTTAAGGGATGGAAAACTCAAGATGCCAATAAGGCATCATCTTATTGATGGTCTGACTTAATTTCCTTATATTATCTCCCTTTGCTCTTGATGAGGCTTATTTTTAATCTGAATCTTTAGTTTTTGTTCTGATCAGTAAAATGGAGATGGATATACTCCTTACAAATCAAAACTTTATAGAGCGTACTACTTGATTCTACTGGTTTCTATGCCAGTTCCTAAAAGCATCTGAGGACATTGATGTCTCCTTTTGGAAAAACTAATGGAGATATATCAGTCACATGTTGCAATATGTACTTCTTTTTAACTCTAATAAAAAAGTGTTTACTCTTTTATGGAAAAAAATATGATTATATGTTAAAAGTAATTGCTTCATTTAAATATAAATATTTAACTAAAATTTTATATTAGGAAAAAGACTATACATTTTGATCATTTTTATTGGGAAAATATTATATTTCTTATTTTCAATTTCTCGAATAACTTGTGTAAATATTTAAATTCTTATAATGTGTTATTTACATACTCCCAATTTATAAGAAAATGTCTATATTTATATTTATATATTATGTTTATAAAATATCATTTTTTCGGTGTCTTATAATTATCATATATTGAGAGGATCAAATTTTTAAAAGTGTGAAACATTTCCTTACGTTTTTTTCAAATTTATAAAGGGTTTTAGCTTAATGTACTTGAGTTTTGTTGGTGAATGATAGATCCATCAATAATATGTATCATCACTAAATCTATTTAGATATGTGGATGGTAAAAGAAAGAAGCGATGGGATCAACATGAATACACTTGGACATAAATGTTCTCTTTTGAATACACATGCATGCTTAAATATCCAACTTTCCCATTCCTCAAATGGCCACCAAGGAAACCAAATCAATAGTAAGGAGAATAGGAGAAGGAATGTTAAAAAATATGCACTCTAAGAATGCACATGCCTCCTAGGAGCACACACATTTTTGTAAGGCATATTTAGAAAATATTTGTTATTGGGTTGTTTTACCAATATATTGTACAACAAATTTTATGGGAGATTGAGAAAATTTAGGGCAAAGAATTTAGGAGAGCTTGACCATTGTTGGAAAACTCTATTAACATGGTCTTCATTACATTCCTAGTAAGTATATTTATGGAATTTGTTTGTTTGTTTTTAATAATTTGTTTATTTGGAAAAGTAAAGTAAATTGCATTTTCCCTTATTAAATTGCAAGACATTTTATTAATATGGGACCTAGTCAAAACCCAAACCCAACATCACCTAAGAATGAAACACCAATTATAACCCATAATTAGTAAGCATTGACATGAGAATTTATGTAGGGTTCCCTCCTAAAACCCTCATACACGACTTGAAAAATACCACAGATCCCTCCTATTTGTCGCTAACCACTTCCCTAGACACAATTCTATCTTCCATTGCAAATTTCCAAGAACAATTATCTAATATGTCTAATTACAGGGCCAAAATGTTGCATTTTATAGGACAGGTTTACATAAATATAGAATTAAAGACCTAAACATTTCAAAACAATAACTAATGGCATTGTTTATTGAAACAAGAACCCAATTATAGCTAGAAACCACAAAGAAGTGCATTTGTAAGGACTAGTACACCTACCAACCTTTCATGTACTATTAGATGGATAGGTGGTTCATGGCATTTGGAATATGTCCGTTAAGTAATAAAGAGTCACATTTTTATTTCCATTAGCAAATTATGGGAAGATATTATATTGGGTGTCAATGTGAACTACATTAATAAAGGTGAATTCCAATGGTTAAGTAATAGGTTGCATAGGATAGAGAAAAATCTAGCCATGACCTAGCATTAGGTTCTTATCCTCTTACGTGGATGCATAACCCTCCTACCTGACATCCTCCATAAGTAAAGAGAATTAGAAAATATTAGACCTCCAAAGAAACCTTGAATCATAACTTAGTGCAACATAGCACTTTCACAGTATTATGCTACCAAGAGTAACATGGCTTATTGCTACAAAATCTAGTAGGATTTGGAGAGGGGAACCCTATAAGGCTAATACTAGTCCAAGTAACAACAATGGGATGATGTTCCATTGTTAGTATAGCCAAAACACCCTACTCTTTTTGGATTTTCTCCAATGGGAGAAGTATCTGTATATGAAAAGGTCACCGAGTAAGTATTCTGCGGCTCTATGGGCAAGGAGACATAAGAGGTCTTCAGTGGAAAGACACATTTTATACTCAAGGATATAAGAGGAGGCAATACACTTTCCTTAAAGAGAGACCTACTAAATGAAATATAATACCTAGTGATTGATTGATGAGTTGATAGTGGGGATGGCCAAAGGCCAAGGTGAAGACAAAAGGGTTTCCGACAGTATATTCCAACAAAGCCAAGGTACAAGAAACCCTCAAGAAGCCCCCCAGTTGAGGCTAAATCCAAATTAGGCTATCTTAGGTCAAGAAAATTAAGGATAAAATTGAAGTGAATTCCTACCAAGGGGGTTGATTTTGAGGAAACTAACTATACCTTTAACATTTAGAATCTCCAATCCCAAAAATCCTTCTTCCTTAGAAATTCACGCCATGTCATAGTTTTGACATTGGGCCTTAAAGGGGAGGAATTAGGGAAAGGAAGAGAGATAAAATTTATGGTTAAGAATTTTAATTGATCACCTACAAGGAAGCCCAATGCCTAGTCCTAGGGTTACTATAATCTATGGGCTCTTAAAACTGATTTACTTTTGAAAATGAGTAAGGATATATGGATACCCTAACATTAGAAACCTAACCATGACCTTTCTAAGGGATAAAAAATCACTTGGGAGAACTAACATGAGATCTCCAATGGGATTATCATTCACATATCATACTATGAGTAATGAATGCAATAATTTTACATAGTTTCCATTCAATTGATATTTACCAAATTAAGGGCTTCAATTTAACTTAGATCAACAATTTATTCCATACATTAGACATGAAAAAATATACATATGTAATAAACATAGGAATTACAAGATAATATGCATGTACAATCCAAATATTGATCCAAAGTGACATCTCCAAAGGAAAATAAATGCTAGGGAAAATTTTTACTCCAATAGATAAGATATTTCCCATTAGGCAAGAGGTTGCAAATATCAAGAGAGGTTGAAATTTCGAATCCAAACGATGATGAGAATTCAAGTGTCTTGTCCTCTATTTATATGAGGATAAATAGATACAATTAACACTAAAATACCCTAATCAACAAGTACAATAAGAATGATGAGGTGGGTGACAAGTCAACCCACTAGTTAAGTAATAAACATAAGAATTTTCCCACACATGTGAGTTGTTGGGCTAGGAGTGCTCCATCCGTTCATAGGGATATATGAGAAATGTGTTGAGCCATTATGGTGCCAAACTAGGTGTATAAGCCTTTTAAAATTTTGGACCCCAATTTTTATCTTGGACCATAAAGGTGGTCTCATGGGTCTTCAAATAGCCATAGTGTCAATATTTTATCAAACATTGAGGACTTCCAAGGTGGTGATAGTCCTCACATGTCTCAAGGACTGATACCATCCTCATTTCGGCCATGGATTAACTGTTGTCCATCATGAAATGTTAAGCTACATGGGGGTGCACTGGGTCCAAGTGCATCATCCCAAAAGGTCATCAAATGTAGGGAAAAGTGTCAACATGTTGTGGGTGCTAGAGGTGCCCAAGGGTGTGTATGCTGCTCTACTACTACTTGGATTCCCATGACTCTCATCACTTCATCTATGAATGTCAATATACTTCTCTAGAGGTTGAGACCCTAGTTACGATGCCTAAATCATGGTTGTGGAACCACCTAATAATCACATCACAAATTCTAGAAAGCAACAAATTATTCTGTACAATAATCATTTTTGCATCTAAGTAGACCAAGCTTGAGAGTTATTGGATATTTGACACATGAAATACAGATTTCCTTCCAAATTTGAGGATTTCAACTCACGATGGTGTTTCCTCCATAGGTAGGATTGGCTAAAGGACAACCTTATTAGGTGTTTCTAGCCCCCAAGGCGAAGTGTCATTTCCTCAGTAATAGAGGGGAGAAGACTTCACAGCCAAGTTCCATGGTCAAGTGGGCCAACATGATGGGGAGCCATATCTTGATTATATATATGTGAGGAGGGATCAATTGTGGATGCATGAGTTACCAACCTAGCCTTTGTTTTTCCACCCCTCTTATGTGCCATTTACTTTTTCTTGATTTCTACTTATAATAATGTTGGTAGCTCAAAGGGTTAGAGCTTGCTTTATATACTGTATAACATTTTTACTATCCCTTGATGATGAGGGATCTGATTTCCCATCTAGGTTGGGACATGCAAAGGGTTCTTTCATGATGTATAGGTGAAATGTGATCCTTAGGAAGCAGGCTATGGCCATAATGGGTGAGGTAGAGCTTAGGTGACGATTTTTCCCTCGGGCTAATGTGTATGTCCCATCCATATTTAGAATTTTTATCTTACTGTTGTGTCCATTATTTTCTCTTTCCTTTTATTTTAGATGCATCAACCTCTTACGAGCAAGTTTCGAGCCCTACCTAGTTATGAGAATGTGTGGGTGTCAAATATCAAAGAACCAATAGTCTGTTGAACATAAAAGAATGGAGGTGAAATATAGGGTTTATAATGTAGGATTGAAAGTGTTAAGTATGGAATTGGGATAGATGGGACACACTATCTCAATCTAGGATTCCCAAGTAGTGTCGCTCTTATACTCATTGGGCCATTATGGGATGTCCCACTCAACTAGGGTTGAATATTAACCCCACATTTAGGGTAAGGTAACAAGGTCAAAATAAAAAAGAACAAAAAGGCATGAACACTCAATTGGAAAATGAGGTACCTTTTGATCATAAGCCCACCATTGTTCATGTTTTCCTATGAGATGGGTAACCAGTCATATGGTTGATACATGATGGATACATGTGGCATAGATGAATAGTGGCACCTCATTGACTAGTGGTGGTTATCAGGGGCTACTCGTTGGTTGGCTAGCTAGAAGTGAAGTGTGGGAGAACAATTCTCCTATGTGATCACACACTTTTCGTGGGTAATGTCTAGCTCCAATGAGGACATGATCTAAATGTGGAGCACATGATCCACCTACTTGAACGAGGAGTTTATGAGAACTCCAAATATCCCTAGGATCGTAAACCTATAGGCTACACATTTCAATCAAACTTGTTTTGGAGTATGTGTACTAGGTGCACGGGTATCATGCATGCTTTATATTATAGTATAAATTCACACCAAAAATAAAATCTAATCTAAATGAAATATATTCTAGATGAAACATGATAAAAATTATTTTAACATATAAAAAATGTATGCAATGCACCTATAATACTATGCTGATATGTATACATTGGTCAAACTATAATCGTATAATTAATGCAACCAACATATTATAAAATCAATACGACTCCCTTTTCCCATATAATTAATCATGGAATAGTGCAAACCCATCATGACAACTATCTATATGGTATTCATATGCTAAATCGCGAGGGTAAGGGTAGGTAAATAAGAAGACCATGCTTCCTAAAAAGAAGTCATGGATGATGTGATCCGAAAATTGTCATAAATAATACATTTGAAATATTTTCGCAAGCAATATGATAAAACTATATTTCAAAATATGGAATCTACACTATTAGGGTTTTATTTTTCTTTATATTTCCAAATATATAGATTATAGATAATTATGTATGCATGTAAACTAAAATTATATAGAAAATAGGGAATAAAAAAAATAAAAACTCACAAACCATTATTTCACATGAGGGATGACATGGGAAACCCTTTCAATGGAAAACCTACTTGGAAGGTGAGGTCTCTTTACTCTCTTTATCTCAATATAAAATGGTTGAGAGTACAAAAAAGTATGGCATATGGGTTGTGGGATACTGAAATGCACAAATCCTCTTTTTGTGCTCTATATCCTATGTTTCTCAGTTATTTTTCTCATATATGGAAAAAATTCACTTGAAAATAATGGGACCCCTCTTCCTCCTCATGGCCTAATTATAACACGACTTGATAGCTTACGAGTGGTTAGATTTGACTACCTCAAATCTTAACCATAGTTACTATATGGAACCTTCTATATTATTCTTCATCACATTCAGATGGCTAGGCACTTTTCCATGAATAATGGGGGCTAACATGGTATCCTCTTGAATTATAAAGGTGAAAACAGGAAGGTCAAATTATGAGTGGCAGAAATTTTGAATATATACTTTCATTGAGGATATTTTTGCACCGATGGAAAGGTACTTATGTGTAGAATATGAAAAATGGTACAACGCTAAAGTGAAAAAACTTTTACCCTAAATTTCTTTTTGACGCATAAAAATTCTCCCAAAAGATTTCAAAACTTGATTTACCAAACTAGGACTCACCAGTAAAATTGGCCCTATGAGTCGATTCATCCATTTTTTCCACTATTAAAGAATTAATATAGATGAAAATTAATATAATGACCCAATACAACCATGAAGAGGAGAAAGAGGAATATCTACGTGACCATCTAATCTTCTCTTGAAACCTAAGTATGTAGTAGTCACTGATCAAGCTCATGAGATTTCATTGAAGAGCCACATCAGACATACAACTCTCCTTGATGCTCTCAAGGACATGATCTGAGTGACATAATGGGTGAGATGGTTGGCCAAGCTACATGTGATGATAATTAAGCTCAAAAAGGAAAAGGAACAATGGCCCATTATTCTTAACCTTCTTGGGATCCAAATATGACTAAGGGGTGATAATGGGAAGATATAAAGATGGCCCTAACACCTCAACAATTTTATGATGAGCTATCATCCTCAATGGTACAACTAGGGACATGCTCGTCAAACATGAAGAACAGACCCCTCTCAAATACATAAAGGGGTTGATAATTCTTCTCCATAATTTCTCCATCAGGTATTTCAATAGATTCCCTTAGATGGTTCTCAAACTCCTCTATGACATCTTCTTCAACCACATGGAAATCAAATTGAAACATGTAGAAGAAGCATCTCCATTCATTAGGATAATATTCATGATTTAGTGCACATGTGAATGGCTCATGCTGATCAAAATTATAGATTAGATCTTCAATGACACTTCCCTATTATTTTCGATCATATTAAGTTCCCCAATTTGTACCCCAAAATTTATTCAAAGACTCATCATTTTCTTGACTATCTAGGGAACAATGATATTCTACACTCATAGCTTCTTCACTATCAGCCAAATGAGAAATAATATTGCCATAGGGGATCTCCTTTATAGAGGAAGGAAGAAACAAATTTATATTTAGAGAGAGACACATGCTTTGGTCCCTAACAACTACACCAAAAATGTTGCCACAAAATATAGCAGGCCTTAGAAGTGGCACCTTATAAAGTTAATCCTTAACAAAGTGACAAAAATGCAGTGATGGCTAACTTTCACCACAGGAAAAATCCCCTACTCTTTATGTAATTTCACCAACATGAGGAGTCCTAGTATATGTAAATTTCACCTAATAAGTATTATATGATTTTAGGAGAAAAATACATAAGAGGTCTTCAATGGAAAGACATAATTTAGGCTCAAGGCTCCAAGAGGAGGCAATTCACTTTCCTTAGAGGGAGACCTATTAAATGAAACATAAGACCAAAGGCTTGATTAATGAGGTGAGGGTTGGGATTAACAAAGGTCAAAGTGAGGGGAAAGGGTTACCAAAAATATATTCTAGTAAAGCCAAGGTACAGGAAACCCTAAAGGAGCCCCTAAGTTGAAGCCAAACCTAAACTAGGGTTTATCGTGAGAAAAACAATAAGGAAATAAAACTTGTGGATAAAATTCAAGTGAATACCCACCTAGTGAGTTGATTTTGAGGCAAGCAACCATAACCTAAGCATTTAAACTCTTCAAACCCAAAAATCCTTCTTACCTAGATTTTTCACCAAGCCCAATATTGGATGCTTGGCCTTAAAGAGGCCAAATTAGGGAGAGAAACAGAAATATAAAATATATGGATAAAAGGTTAAATTGATCCCCTAAAAGGGAGGCAAGTACCTAGTTCTAGGGTCAATGAAGTCTATGGGCTCTTAAATTGTCTTATTCATGAAAAGGAGTAACGATATTTAGATGCCCTAGCATCACAATCCTAACTCTAACCATTTGTGACAGATAAAAATTCACTTGGGAGAGCTAATATGAGATCACCAAAGGGAATTTTCATTCAAATATTATACTATGAGTAATGCATGCAATAATTTGACCTAGTTTCCATTCAACTCATGTTTGAAAACATTAGGAAAAATTTTAACCTAGATCAACAATTCATTCCATACAATAAACATTTGCAATAAAAATGACACTTACAAGACAATATGCATGTACAATCCAGTTCTTGATCCAAAGTGACTTCTCAAAAGACAAGAACAAGTGGAAAAAAATAATTCTTGAATATATCACCTCTTTCATATTAGGCAATAGGTCAAAAATATCAAGAGAGGATAAAATATTAAATCCAAGTGATGATAAGTATTCAAGTGTCGTAACTCTATTTATATGAGAAGGAATATATACAGTTAAGCCTAAAATCCCCTAATAAACAAGTAAAATCATAATTATGTGGTGGGTTACAAGGGAACCGACTAGCTTAGACAATAAAGGCAAAAAATTTCCCACACATCTGAGTCATAGGACTAGGAGTATTGCCATTATTTATATGTAGGGCTATATGAGACATGTGTTGAGGCTTCGTGGACCCAAACTTGGTCTAGAATCCTTCGTAAATCATCTTTTGAGGGTTGGCCCTTAGATCTCTGTCAATGTCCCTCTCTAGACCCAAAATTTCATATTGGGACACAAAGGTGGAGAGACAAAGCGAGGTGGGAGAGAAAGAGAGAAAGAGGAAGTAAGAGAGAGGAGTCAAGAGAGGGAAGGATAGATAGATGGATGTGTAGGGGGAGATATTTGAGGGAATATGAAAGAGATTGAGAGAGAAGGGTGAGAGAGAGAGAGGGTGAGGAAGAGAAGAGAGCAAGAGGGAAGGGAGAGAAGCAAAGAGAGATGTAGAGAGAGGGGGAAAGAAGGGGAAGAGGGAGAGAGATAAGGGAAAGAGAAAGTGAGGCACAGAAATAGATAGATATGGGGAGAGATTGTGTATGTTTGGGGGGTGAGATTGATCTTAACTCTAAATTTATTAAGTGCTAAGATAGATTAAATCTCTCAAAATGCAAAACTTTCCTCAAATTTTGACCCCAAAAATTTTATTAAAATATCAGAATAAACTCAATACAAAAGGGTGAAAGTGTAAATATTGATATTTTACAATGTAATTAATTAAATCTAAAAATCATTTTTACATTAAAAAAACAGCCAAGAAAACTCAAAAAAAGTTATACAACTCCCTCTAAAACTTTGAACACAACAGTGGGGGACGTGAAAGAATCAATAGTTCAAGAATTCTACGGAATGCGTTTGGCGACGTTTGAAAAGAGACCGAATTCTACGGAATGCGTTTGGCGGCACACCCTTCGAACGTTTTGGAAAGAATATTTCGGTGTAGTCCAATACCAGTATTTCTTGTGGGATCCTACTTACCAGATCATCAAAAATGTGAGTTTCACAAATTTCAAGATATGAAGTTGATTACATCCCCCACCTAAAGTTCATCTGAGTGACACAATCCACCACAACGCGGGGACACAAGCCTGGCCAATAGAGAATGACCGTGTTCATTATCTCATATTCTCGCGGATCATCCCAAAAACACTCTAAACTCACTTCAATCTTTGCTCTTTCAGGGTTGCTGACATTCAAACTCCACCCACACGTGTTTTTCACCAGTACCTGCAACGTCAATTTTCGGGACAATGACGATGATGGTAGAAAAGCTTTTACTTCTGGATCACGCTTGGATGATATTGATGCCAATCTTCATGTTATAGAGACCAACATGTTTATAATTAGGGCACTCACACATTCCGAATGTAATCCTAAAAAACACTTCAGTTCAATGTTTCATACCTTTTACGTGATCTTTCCATATCTTTATACCACTCTAACACGTTTTCAGAAATCTTGTACACCTGCGCAATGCAAAAACATGATCTCGAGTTATGATTTATGCATTAAAAAAGAATGATTTAAAGTAAACGCATCAAACCAGTCTGTGGATACAATTTTTTAGGAAATCAGGGGCACTCCAGAAAGTTGGGATTATTTTTATGTTCGTAAAAACATGACTTCGATGTGATTTCGATATTAAATAAAAAGAGTTAGTCAGACATGATGGGTAGTTTAATTGGTTGAAGTATTTTGCTAGGTTATTGATTTTCTGTCATGAAATATAGGTTAAATTATTCTGAAATCTATTAAAATTAATCTCCTACTGGAATTGCGGATTCAATTATCTTTGGATCCATTAGAATCAATCTCCTAAAGTTGACTGGTTGGATGTCTGGCGTTAGACCCTTCATGCAAAAAAGAAAAGAAAGAGAGGAAAGTTCATCATTTACCTCAACCTCTGCGCCCCTAAGTAGCACTGATCACTGATTTTGTTGAAGTGTACGACAAGTCTGGTTTATCGGTGTTAAAACATTACGAGCAAATGTCAATATATACAAGTAAGCATAAGATTAAATTTTAAACCCGTCGTTCACAACACCGCTGACATACCACCATATGTCAATAACCGCCGACGTACCACCATATGTCAATAATATTTGAAATACTACTATCATAATTATAAGTTCAAATAAGATAAAGATTTCATTGAGATATGATACTAGTGCTTTTAGGGGCCTTAGGTTGCAAGGTTTCAAACATGTGAGCTTTAATGTTATGAGGAGCAAAATCAAGATAGAGCATTCCCACCACCCTAATTTGTTTTTATGTTTACTTCCAGCATTATTTTAAAGGAAAAAGAAAAATATAAGTTGATTTTTAATTTATATTTTAGATAGAATAAGTAAATGGATAGTTCGAGAGTATAGGACGACTAAATTATATTGTAATGACCATTTTTATTTTATGTTTTTGAATTTAATGTTAAATTTTATAATGTTTTTTTCCGAAGATTTTATTTTATAATTTAATTGTTTTTAGTTATCTAATTTTTATTTTATATTTATAAATAGTTTTGATTAGTTATTATTTTGATTTGATTTTTTTTATGAAGTGTGTGGTTATTTTTTTTTTTACTCTTAATTTTTCCATTTAACAAATAGTTATTTTCCATATTCTTAACCATATTTATTTTCCTTTATGTCAAACTTTATCAATGAATTAGGCTTGAAATCCAATAAGCCTAGGCAAAACAACAATAAATCTAACACTCATAGTGGAGATGTTAAAGACACTTAAACAAAAAATTACAGTGAAATAACACATTTATGACTTAAATAATGAAAGAAAATATCTATGACTTAAATAATGAAGAAAAAGTGTAGCAACAATAATTTATCATTTACTAACTAAATATCGTGGATAGGAAATTTGAGACATTGTACGAAGTTTTCCTTCACATTGACTTTTTTGTATCGACCACATAGAGAAAGTAACTTTTTGGCACATATTCAACACACTCAAAGATGCAAGGCACACTCTCAAGCCATATTCTCATTAATGTAGAAACTACCCCATATAGAAAGTAACATTTTGGCACATATTCAACACACTCAAGGGTTGCCAGACACACTCTCAAGGCCTCAAGCCATATTCTAGTTAATGTAGAAACTATGTTTTATGGATACACTCAAATTGGTTAGAGTTAAGGATACTACTGCATGAGTTTGTAGAATTTTTTTTTTTTCAAAATTATCTTTATTTGAATTCATATATTCCTTTGGATTCTATTTTTAATCCTTTATGATGATATAAGTTTTATTATTTTCAAATATATTAAACTTAATCTTCTCTTTATTTAAAATATTATATTGTTTATATGTGAGACTTTTTTTAATTTTTTATGGTTTTATTTACATTATATATATATGTACATATTATTGTGAATATAATTGTATGAAAATATAATTCTTCTAAATTTTTAATAATTTTCACACTAGTTGATTTCAAAAAATTTAATGAAGAAAAAATTATTAGTTATTTTAATAATTTATATTTTTGAAGTTTTCTTTTGTGGCTAGTTTGTTTATGACTTGCAAGAGTATTTCTTGGCTAAAAGACCATGTCTTAGAGTTATCTATGTCATCAAAATTATCCAACTATTCCACTAGACTAGGTCCACAACAACCCTTGGCATGGATATATTTTTGTATACCTTGACACAAGGAGTATATTAACAGAACAAATATTTGCAGATTATTTTATAAAATGAATGAGAAGAACTAGTTGACTTTTCAAATTCTCTTTTGGTGGGATCGTGTTTTTTTCTTTGTGAATTATCAACCATTTTGGTAAGTCTTATTTATTGGATATTTTCATTATTTAGATAAGAATTTGAACATAGAGAACACTGAGAACCATAGGTCCAAATCTATATCATATAATTGGTAAGCACCACAACATATTTAAAACTGAAAAGAAATGAGATAATTCAAACCCAAAATTCTTCTATACAGGTGCATTAGAGCTTCCAAGTCATTAAGTTTTTTGGAGATAAAACTCCAAATGAAGTTTCAATTTTGTAAAGGAATTGTAATTTCTTAATTGTAAATATTCCTGGTTGTTTTAATTATTATATTGTAAAGGAATTGTAATTCCTTAATAGTAAATATTATTAGTTCTTTTAATTACTATATTATGGTTTTAGAAAAAAGATATGGATAGGAAAGATTTCGTCCTTAAAGGAAAACCTAATTTACCTTGAAAGCATGAGAACTTTATGGAATAAATCATGAGAGGTTTAGGGAGTTAATGAGTGATTTCATGGACCTAGAAATATATTTTTTTATTCTAAATTTGTATTTAACAATTGCAATCCTATGAGCAATCTAATGACCAAATAAGTGTATAGTCAGGCACATAGAGAGAAACAAATGGTTTTGAGTATTTTTGTATGTACAATTTTTATTTATGAAACTAATTTTTCATATCTTCTATCTATGAAATGTCCATGTGCACGATATTTGAAGAATTTTTAAAATTTGGAATGGGTAGAATTATGTGCTTATGTGTGTGAATTGGGTAGGGAAATCTTACTGAAGATTTAGTGAAATTAAATTTACTGCATGTATCAAATGGTAGAGGGTGATAATATTTTATGAAGAATAATTATTCAGTGTGCTTAATGCAAAGAAAGATAATGGGTTTTCATGAATTATATTTTGATATTGAATGTGCATAGCGAATGCTTCAAGAAATATTGTGAAATTAATGAAAATGCACAGATGGGTATGGAGTGGATTCATGATCTTGGTGCCAGTTTGATTTTGGTGTCATCATTCACAATCAATACAATTTCCAAAAGGTCAAAATTGAGGTACATACTAAGAACAAGATATAAAGGGTTTTGTCATAAAAAAGGGTTGAATCACCAAAAACATAAGCCGGAAACACAAAGAAACTAAAAGATTATAAGGCCAAAAAGAAGATTATTAGATCCCCAAAGATTATATTCAAATGATGGACTCCAATTCAAATAGTTGATTACCAAAAGGTTCATTTTCACTATCAATAATGTTATCATTGTGGAAATATGTAGTCTAACACTCTCTTACACCCCATTGAAGTATATCAAGATGTGGAAAGTGCTACCTATGACTTAGCCGAACCTGACAAAAATCCTCTTTTCCAACTTTTCTAAAACCCAAAATAAATAGTACCATCACGTTAGGTCACTGAGAACTTTCTCGCAATATAAATTTTATCTCAATCCAACACCTAGATTGAACTTTCTACCCTTTTAAATTATGTCCAATTATAACTCTTTCCACATCTGGAGGATACTTCTCTGTGGCACCCATGTGGATCGGCCACATCACCCAAAATATTCCATGTCACTCATAGATCCATTGTGGAACCTATGTTTTTGTGGTTTTGCCTTTGTGGCACTACTACGTAATATTAATTCATGGGTCCCATTGGGTTCAACCCCTTCATGCAATTCAAAACTTTCATGATATATTCAGCTATGGGGGAAATATAAGTGCATCAAAATTTTCACTTTGGTATATGAGCCTAGACCCCCATAACATTAAACCACCACAACTCCAAAGGATATCCAGTCGCATGTAATTGTTCGACAATGTTGAGCTCCACACCAAATATATTGTGCTTCTTCCAGAATCTAGTTCAACACATATCAATACTTGCAGAAATAATCACCTAAACTGGGCCAACCTTGAATACTCTACATTAATAATCCAACCTTGCACAAATAATCACGTAATTGAGGCCCATCCGAGATACTCTACACCACTAATTTGAACTTTACAAATAATCACCCAAGAGGGGCCTACCTTGGATAATTGTACACTCCATGGGGAAATTTACCCTTCTCAAATAATGCAAAAGTACTAGCTATCCAGATGCCTAGAGATCTAGATATATTTTCTTGTCAAATAGATATCCAACTCTTTGCCAACTTGCATGGGTTCACAAGTTTCTCACCATGCCCCGATCTTGAGGACGTCCTGGATACATTTTTTAGACACGAGTTATTTTCCCAATTGGTGTATCTAGATAAAGTAGCTAGACTCAAATGTATCTACCCATTTTTTATATCCAGACGTGTTGAATGAAAAAGGTCTAAAAAACATAGTCGACCTAGATACATTATCCTTCCAAAAACCATACCCCCCGATACAAAATTTGACTTCCAAAAAACTTATACTTAAAAAATTTGATAACCTCAAGGAACTTAACCAAAGTTTTCCTTGAAGCCTAACTTTGCTCATATCACCATTTTCACGAGAGAAATAACTTATTCTCCCACTGAACATTTTATTCATTATACATAACCATAATACGATCAACTAAACTATCAAAATACGTACTATTAGGCCAAAAAACAAGTTAAGCCATAGCTAGAACTACATTGTAAACACAAACAAAACAACGTAATACTATACCACATGATAACTCCCAAACAAAAACTTTCAAATCTATTGATATACCATACATTGCACCAAACATTTTCCTTTAATAGGAAAGACAATAAAAAGTCCTAATCAATCATAGGTCAAACATATTCACATCATAATAGACAACAAAATTTCACCCATTGCAATAGTCAACTAAGAGACTTCAATCATCTGTGTACCTGATTACTTCCTCCTCTGGAGAGGGAGGTTGTAACCTTCAACAACGCAATGAACCATTATATTCACAACATGTTAGATTATAGGAATCACATACCATAATAGGTTGGGTGAAGAATGATGTAGGAGCATGAAAACCACTTTTTTCTAAACTAAGAGGGGTCACAAAATTTTTCACATAAATAAATTACATTTCAGTAGGTTGTGAATTTGCAATGTGTCTAACTATAATTATATTAAGTTCATATTTTTTTGTGACTGGACAAGTGGTCTTTTTTTAATTTAATAGGTGTAGGAGTAGGTATCTAGTAATTTTAGGCTCTCGATAGATGTCTGAATTCTAATGTTTCTGTTGGTATACTTTTCCATCTAGTTTTTGTATATGAAAATGTGTGTGTAATACGGTAGGAAAAGAGGTCTCCTTAAATTTGAGGGTTAATGAATTTGGGGAGGAAGAATCTCTCAAGTGCATTTTGAAAGAGAATATGGAAGAACTTCTTTAAGTCCTTGGGTATATACCTTTCAATTAAAGAATGAATATGGTGTTTTAAATGTCTATGTGTATCAATGGGAATCTTTCTCTGTGTAGGGTCTTTGTAGGGAAAAATTTATTTGTTTGTTTAGTTAATAATTAGCAATGAAACCTTATGAGGGACCCAACAAATTCGTATGATAAAGAACCAAAAATGAATGAGTGGATATGTATGTATATTGTTTAGTCTTCACTTTTGATTTATGTCTTATTAGGAAGTGACTGGTCATGCGTATGGTGCCTGCATGAATGTCAAAGAGAGTTCAATTTGATAAAGGAGCCCAAGGAAAATTTTAAGGATGGAAAATTTTCTTGAAGTTTAGAAACATTGGCGAATCTTACTAATCCCTAATATGCAAACTATAAATTTTTCAATGATATATTTGTAAAATTATTCAAATTTATAATGATTTATCATATAGCCACTATATAATGTTGGCGATTTTTAAGGTAAAATAATTTTATATTCTAAAATTTGGGCGAATCATCTTTTATAAAAATTGGAAATTGGCGAATCGTTTTTTGGAAAAATCATGGAAAATTAGCCCATTGGGCGAACATTAGACCCTAAAATTTTCCATGAAGGAGCCCGCTATAGAAATTTCTACAAATCTAGCTCTGATACGATCTAGAAATTATGATGTATATTTATAACTTCTCATGAATTTTTAATCAAAATCATAAGACACAAACCTACTCTACTTCTTTGTAGACATTAATTCACATTTTAGAACAAAAATATTAGACATGCAATAAGAAATCACACGCATGCAAAAAGTATTTTTCCTCGGGAAAGAAAACTGCTAAAAAACCCCAATTCCTACTTGCATTAATCTGATGAATAGAAATGTATTACAATTTCTTTTCTCAATTGAGAACAACTAACAAGTGCATACGTTATGTCTCTTCTCACTGAGAAATTCTGAAGCAGACTTAGTCAATTTCTTTCTCTGCTTGAGCCCCTATTTGCTTGCATTGTTCCTTGATGAATTAGGCCCCTATTAAATAGGAAATTCCTCTAATTCATTGTGCAATTCCCAAGTATGGTCCACCTGACCTCATGCAACATTGGTACACTCAACTATTTTACAACTACTGGTTAACTGTTGTGGAAACTCCACCACAACTGGGCAACTCAAGTTTTTTGCATGTATATGCCAATTATTAGTTGAATTGAGGTAAAATCAATATTGCAACTTTCTTGTTGCATTTTCAACACTCCCTCTCAGCAAGAAAGGGATTATTAGGAACCCCTATCTTGCACCTATGTAATGTAATTCATGAAACACCTCTCACTTTTTTTGTTGCTACTGCAACATCTGGAACTAAGAAGCAACCAAAAAAAATTGAATTAGTTGTGTTAGCAACTGTTTACAGGAAAAATTGTGTTGGTGCTGAATCTGCTAGTGAGCCTCCTGCTTAGCTATCAATAATCCTTTTCACTCCTCGGTCTCTAAATGGTAATGATCCTCCTACTACTAAATATTGTGGGGCCCTGTTGAAAGGTAATGGTCCATAAGGAGAACACCTCAATGGACATTGCCCAAATATTTGCAACTATAGTACTAAGGATTTACATCACCCCACCTCACTCCTAGAGGTATAGTTGCATGCATGGATAAATTTGATCTCGCGTATTATCGTTGCTACTGCTCTACTACTTCTTATGTAATGTTGCAATACCTATTTCAATAAAGAGTCTCATCTCCCCATATCATGAAGTACTATCTTCCATAGGGCTCCTCTCTCCGAAACTAGACTCCTTCTTAGTTTCGATCTCCCTTCGGGAAATTATGTTTCTCCTCAATCTACCAATATCAATGATCACAACTCATTTTGTGTCACTAAACATTGGATCATTATTCTACCCATTAGCATCCTTATAGCTCCATTAAGAAGTCTGTACATAAGGTTTTGTGGATTTTCCTTGAACTAGGGCTCAATGACTCTGCCTCGTAATAATGCATTAGTTCTTCAATGATCAATGTACATGTGGAATTCAATGATTGGTTTGTAATGTGAATCCAACTCTAATACCATGCAGAAATTTCTACAAATCTATCTTTGATACCATGTAGAAATTATGATGTAGTTTTGGAACTGCTCATGAATTTTTAATCAAAACCACAAGACATAAAACTACTCTACTAAATCATGGACATTAATTGTAAATTTAGAACAAAAATATCAGATATACAATAAAAAATCACACACATGAAATATTATCTTTCCAGGGGAAAGAAAACTGCTAAAAATTCCCAATGTTTACTTGCATTAATCTGATGAATATAGATGTATTACAATTGCTTTGATCAACTGAGCAGCTCTCTTCTCATTAAGAAGCTCTTACCAAGACTTGGTCAATTTCTAACTCTGCTTGAGCCCCTATTTTCTTGCACTGTTCCTTTAGGAATTAGGCACCTATTAAATAGGTATTTCCTCTGATTCATTGTGCAATTCCAAAGTATGGTCCACTTGACCTCATGCAACATCTGTACACTTAACTAGTTTACAAATCCTCATTAACTTCCTTGGAAACTCCAACACAATTGGGAAAATTGAATTCTTTTAACGTATGAGATAATTATTAGCTGATTTATTATTTAACTAGATTATCACTAAGTTAAACTAATGTCTCATTATTTTACTGACCACCAACTAGTTCTATTAATAGTTAGATCTAGTTTAACTGATTACAACTAAAATTAACTCAACCTAGTCTCCTAAAATTTAGGAATCACTAAATAGAACTAAAATTTGTTCCCTTTACTTGAATTAACTAAGCTAGATTCTTATTGATTCCTCTTCATGCTTTTAACTCAAATTAACTAAGATAGAATCCTATTGATTCCTCTTCATGCCCTTAACTTGAATTAACAATACTAGACTCCTATTTTTTAGGAATCAACAAAAACAAACTAAACTTGAAATAATTAACTCGAATTATGTGTTCTTACTTAAGTTACAAGAGCCATGTAACCTCATTTAATGCCACCACATTTTCTACTGATGTGGAATTTTGAATTTCCTCAATTTTAATTAAGGAAAAATCAAAATTAAGACTTTCTTGCTGCATTCTCAACACCTACTGATATAGATATGGGAAATTACATAGATATAAACGAAGGATTGAGGCAATCAGAATCATTCAAGTTTGTAAGGATAGGTTTCAATTTATGCTACTAAAAAGAAAGGTCTTCATTGTTGGGAGACAAGTGGATATCGCTCCAAAAAATGAATTATTGAGGAGGTTTAAAAAAGGGACATGTCGATATGAGAAGAACCAAAATAATTGATTTTTATAACTGAGGTCCTAAAATAAATAAGGTCCTGGAACATATTCGAAAAGCCAGAGGAGGTGCCTACCATCAATTGGTATCAAATCATTGTGAACAATGATTTGCATAAGACAGGGGAATAAAAAATCTCGACAACAACTCAAAAAGTAAAAACAAAATGTTGGTTTATAACTAATGACATTGTATTTTATAAAATAAGGGGACAATGATTGGCTAAGATAGTGTTGTAGCGACTGCAACACCCTCCAAAATTTTGGCATGCTTCCAATTTCGGAGCTTCCCTTAGGTTTTTACTTGATGTTTGCAAGCACTCAGGCTCACCTTGTGAGCTCGTGTTGAGTCTTTCCACCCTCCTTGATTGACCATTCAATGGACAACCTTTTGCATGTTGGTCACAATGTCACGCTTGAAACCATGTTCTGGTCATGCAAAAGGTCCTTGCTTCGTATGTACATGTTGTATTCACTATTTAAACATCTGTCGCACTCACACACGATGTTGTATGCACTATCGCGTAAGCATTGTCGTGGTTGTTCAACAATCTATCACAAGTGTCGCGCTTGTCACTCGCATCATTGGTTAGTCACACTGAATATGTGTTGTCTTGATGGTTTGAGGCATCTTTTCCTCGAGCCATGTTGAGTGTGTGTTCACAATGTCACATATGCACAAATTCACTCACTCACACACTTACCATTTTTGTTGAAGTTTTGACGACCGAACCATCTTCAAGCAGTTGGACCCTCACTGAACTACATTGCGTAGTTTCAACACTTGGTGAACATGTATTGCTATTGAGAATTGTGCAGAGCTTGAGGTTGTCCTACAGGCATCCTGCACTATGCAATCCTAGCATCAGCCAAACCAAATGTCACCAGATCAACACAAAAATTTCTCAGCAAGGCATCTCAATCTGCGCTACGTACAAGCGAAACAACAAACCCTCCAGCTAGTCAACCACCCTGGGACTCACTCCCCCCAAAAAAATTGTGCAAAAGCTATAGACCTTGCCCGCTCCACTGACTAACAAATTGGCTCTGACATGTCAGACAAACACCCTATGTCCATCATTGCTTCCCTGAAAAAATGCGTAATTTTTCTAGCCAGCCACCTAGTCATTCGGCCTCCTACTCACTCGAGAAACGACGATGGGTAGTCAACCAGTATCCCAGTGTCCCACTCAGCTCAAAAACTGCGATGGGATGTCTAGTAGCCCAACATCCCCCTCATCTCAAAAACTGTGATGGGATGTTAAGCAGGCCATCATCTCGCTCAGCTCAAAAACTGCGATGGGGTGTCCAGCAAGCTAGCCTCCTAGCAATTGCATAGTTTTCAACAACAATGCTCCTGCAACCCACTAGTAGCTCCCCTAAGAAAAGGCACATTTTTTCCCGGCAAGCCTCTTGTAGCCCGCTACCAACTCCTTGGAGGAGTTGCGCAATTTCTTCTGCTAAGCCCCTTTGCTACTTGCACAGCTTCCTCCAAAAAATTGTGCAAATCTACCCGCCAGCCAAGCCAGATCCTGGAGACAATCACTTCTGATCCAGATTTCCCATCTCAGTCTCCTAGTGACTTCTGTACAATTTTCACAGTTAGTGCCCAGAGCCTGCATCCTAGCTTGAAATCTTCCTTTCGTAGTTTTGTAGCCTTGTCCTCTCTCTCAGTCCCCAGCATTTGGAAGAGAATGAAAATGAATCATGGTAGACTAGGAGGTTTATGGATTTGATGTCGTCTCGCCACGAGTGATTGAAAATATTGGTACATGGATAACAAATGACGTGATGACGGACGGGATGAACAAGGAGAGAACATGCAAGGATATTTTCTCAGAAATAGATGATGCACGTGAGGATATTTTCTCATGAACGGATGATTCATGCGAGGAGATTTTATCGTGAATGAACGATACATGCGAGGATATCTTTTTACGAACAGACGATTCATGCGAGGAGATTTTATCGTGAATGAACGATACATGCGAGGATATCTTTTTATGAACAGAGGATATCTTTTTTCGCAAATGGATGAACATGCGAGGAGATTTCTTCACGAACAGACGAATGCGTGAAGCATGCCAGAGTACAAGCAAAGTAGTGACATGCAAATGCAACATCAAGCAAACACAAAGACCATCGAAGACTCCACACAACTTTCCATGTGGACCTAAACCTATGATACACTAAGAGGACATCCATCACTCATCATCACTGCAACTCGACATGGACACCACCAGTAGCATGAACATACCAGTACTATTGTGTCAAGTCATGTCATGAATCATGATGGCCACATCAATACTTTGGGGCATACTATTTTAAATCAATGTAATGTAACGTGGAATTCCTCATCCAATGAGTGGCAACACTTGTTAGATGTATAATTTAATTCCTCATCCAAGGAGTACCCATGTTGCATACATTCGATGGATCCTTCTACACAAAAAATAAGAAATACCTGAAAAACGTGATTGCAATCACATTTTTTTCCTTCAAAATTACGCAACATGGGTACTCCTTGGATGAGGAATTAAATTTTTCATCCAATGAGTACTCTCGCTCAAAATTTGAGTAAAAACTTAGGGAGATAAGTTGGAAATATGAGTTGAAAAAGTAGTTTTATTATTTTCTATTTTTAAATCCTTTTACTTTTTTACTCCAAAAATTGTGAATCATCCCCCATGGTTGACATCATAATATTGCATCCTATTGGTTTTCGTAAAGTTTATTTTGGTTGTACAATTTTCTTAGGAGGCCCATTTTAGACCTCAAAATTCCCCTAATGAAGGAAAGTTTTGTGGGAATGTGCAACACCTTTTTCGGGACTGGGAATGGTTCGCATACTAAAGACATTTGAACAAAAGGTTAAAATTTTCCACCTGGTGAGTTTGATGCGAGAGCATCAACCCCGCATTTTTCCAGACAATGTAGGGTCATGAAATTTTCTTCATACCTCCTTTTTACATGCTACATGCTATGACTTTTCCATCTAATTGTAATTATGTTGAGGTGTTAGTTTGTTCAAGTGACTATAAAAGTGGGCCTTTGTTAATGTAACAAGTGTAGGAGTAGGTATCTGGTAGTTTAAGGCTCTAGAAAAATGACCCAATTATAATCCTTCTATTGGGATGTTTTTCTAGCAAGTTTTTAGTAAATTAAAATGTGTGTGTGAGAGGTTAGGAAAAGAGGTCTCCTGGAATTTGAGGCTTAATGAATTTGGGTAGGGAGAAGCTGCCAAGTGCATTTCGAAAGAGAATATATAAGGAGTTCTATAATTCCTTATGTATATACTATTAAGTTAAAGAATGAATATTGTGTCTTAAATCTCTCTATGTATCAATGTGAATCTCTCTCAGTGTAGGGTCTCTATAGGGCACAATTTATTTATTTATTTGGTTAATAAATAGTAATGAAACCCTATGAGTGTCCCAAAATTTTCATATTATAAGAAACCAAAAATGAATGAGGGAATGTGTGTGTATATGATTTAGTCTTCTCTTTTTATTTTTGTCTTGAAGTAATTGGTCATCTTTACGGTGCCTTCTGTCTCGTCCAAATGTATCTACAATTTCATTACTAAAGGAGCAATGCTAATTCGATAAAGGAACAACTCCCAAGTTGTTGGAATGGTACAATGCTATGCGTGCATCACTTTTTCAAACTTGAAGCACAACGTGAGTATGTGATTAGAAAAAGCGAGCATGGTGACTAGCAAGGAATAAATTAAGAAGGGGTGGACGAAAGGGGGATTGTTGAGAGCTTCCCCATTGATAAATGTGTAACAGAGTGTGTTTGGAACTCTTTTTGATTTAGCAACGTACAAGATTCCCAATGATCAAATTATGATGACACCTAAAACTAAGGTGAGGGATTAAATGATGGATAAAAAAATCATTCGGTGACACCTAATTTGTAGAAGTATTGAGGATTCCAGTTATAGTCACCATTGGAATTGGACTGATGGACATTTAATGAAGTTAATGGTGAATTATCTCAATGGAAGTATGCTTGAATTAAGCCCTTAAAAATCATCCTAATTGTTGTAATTTTTGTGGGCTTGTTGATGCATTTTGGCTCGAATTGTTGAAGCCAACCTCCGTTCAAGTCAATCTAGTGGGTACTCGAAGGATTCGAGCTTAATTTGTTGATTAATGAATTTCCAAAGAGGTCCAACCCTGGGTTTAAGTCAACCAACACGTCACATTTGGTCAAGGTGGAGTCAGCTATAGTTGGGCTCGGTGGAGTCATAGGTGTGCAATGAACCCTTAAAGAGAAGGAGCGGTCTAACCTCCGACTTTATCGTCGAAGCCAACCTCTGGCTTCATATTTGGAGCCAACCTCCATTTGGTTTTAGTAGGACCCACAATATTGAAACATATGAAAATCCTCCAGCCATTTCTTTTTCATTCGTTCAACTCATATGAAAAGAGGAGGATCATTGATAAATTTAGAATAGAGTGAATGTCAAAGAGAGTTTGATTTGATAAAAGAGAGTGTTGATATAGCTATAGGAAATTACATGAATATAAAGGAAGGATTGAGTTAGTCATAATCATTCAAGTTTGTAAGGAGAGGTTCTGATTTATGAGACTAAAATTCCTTCATTAGGGGAATTTTGAGGTCTAAAATGGGCCTCTTAAGAAAAATATACAACCAAAATAAAATTTATAAGAACCAATAGGATGTAGGTTTTAACCTTGTACAAAATATTACCTACATATGAATTCTAAAACATATAAAATAAACAATGCAAGATCATAACACATAAAACACATATACACAAATATTTTCCCTTGGATCCCAAAACTGGGACTACCAGCTTGATTTTTCATTATGTTCCTTTCAATGTTACAATACATATTTATACATGCCGAAGTATCCAATACCATGGATCAAAAACCACCGCGTCAAAAACCATGAACTGATAACCATCACGTCCAAAACCATGTGTGAAAAACATGCACAAAACCATAGGTAGGTCCGCCCAACCTAATATAGGGTCCAAAAAACAAAATTTTCTGAGCCTTGGACCCCATAGAGGGGGGTTACTTCCACCCCTCAAACCCCCTGTGACCCTCCTGCTATGCAATTAACACAATGAAGCGGGGGCTTTACCTCCCTCTAACCCCTCGTTTAACTACATGGCTAGTCGTGGAAAGAATATAACACAACCAATAGGGAGCCACAAGAGAGCTTAGTCATTTACACAGCCCTGTAATGCCCATTGTTTCTCTACAACAACAGAACTTCTCAGAGCTCACACATTTTGTCAATGCATCTGCAGTATTGTTCAAAGTGTCCACCTTTACTAGCAACACCTTTTTGTTTTCTATCATATCCTTCACAAAGTGATACTGAACATCAATGTGCTTTGTATTTGAATTATATGTAGGGTTCTTTGCCAAGAAAATTGCACTTTGGCTATCACAGTCTATCCTTGTAGCTCCATGTACTAACCCCATACTTGAACACAATCTCTGCAACCAGACTTCTTCCTTGCTTGCATGAGTGGTTGCCATGTATTCTGCCTTGGTAGTTGACAGTGCTACTATAGATTGTTTCTTACTCATCCAACTAACTACACCTCCAAATAGGTTAAACACATACCCACTTGTAGATCTTCTCTAATCTAGATCTCCAGCCCAGTTTGCATCAATGAAGCCACGAATATCCAACACTCTATCCAATCCTAGTCTTCCTTGGTAGCACAAACCATAATCACTAGTGCCACACAAATACCAGAAAACTTGCTTCACTGTTTTCCAGTGCTCCTTCCCTGGTTTTGATATAAACTTGCTCAATACTCCCACTACATGTGTAATGTCTGGTCTAGTACAGACCATTGCATACATGATGACACCAAATGCACTTGCATATGGAACACAAAACATGTCCTCTTCCTCTTCTTGTGTCTTGGGAAACTGTTCAGCAGATAACTTCACACCTACAGGAATAGGAACCTTCACCAATTTACTATTCTGCTTATTAAACCTCTCCAGTATTGTCTCGACATACTTCCTCTGGTTTAACCAGAGCTTCCACTTTGCCCGATCTCTTTTAATTTCCATGCCTAAAATATAGTTTGTAGCACCAAGATCTTTCATTTCGAATTCAGAGGACAATTGGGTCTTCAAATCCTGGATAATTTCTTTGTCATTTCCAACCAACAACATATCATCCACATACAAGAACAAATAAATAACATGGTCACCAATTAATTGAAAATACACACAGTGATCTGCTTTACTTCTAGTGAAGCCAAGTCCCCATCTAAATGTATCAAATTTCTGATACCACATCCTTGGTGACTATTTTAACCCATACAAAGACTTCTTTAACTTGCATACCTATTCTTTCTTACCCTTCATCGCAAAGCCTTCAGGTTGCTTCATGTAGACTTCCTCTTCTAAATCCCTGTGAAGAAATGTTGTCTTCACATCCATCTATTCTACCTCAAAATCAAAAGCAGCAACAACAAATAAAAGTAATCTAATACAAGTTACCTTGGCAATAGGAGAAAAAATATCACCAAAATCAATTCATGGCACCTGGGAATAACCTTTTGCTACCAACCGAGCTTTGTATTTCTCAACATTTCCTTCTGCACTTGTCTTCTTCTTGAACACCCATTTGGTAGCAATGGGCTTCCTCCCATCCGGCAACTCCACCAAATCCCAAGCCTCATTTTTGTGCAAAGATGCCATTTCATCAACCATGGCCTCCTTTCAGAGTTTTCCATCCTATGAATCTATTGCTCCCTTCACAGTTATGGGATCATCGCCAATAATAGATAAAGCAACATTTGAACAGAAAGCAAATGAATTATACCTTTCTTACTACCTTCTTTCTCGAACTGATCTTCTCACACCTGGAGTTTGTGGCTCTTCATCTTTTGATTCCTCCTTTGTTGTAGAGTTTGATTCTTCCTCCTTAAGCTTAAACTCTATCTTCAAAGGTTCCATTAGTTGGAATTCATGTTTAATAACATCTTTTACCTCTCTAAACACCACATCTCGGTTGTACACAACCTTCCTTGTTACTCGGTTCCAAAGCTTATAACCCTTTAAACCATCCTTATACCCAATAAAAGATGCACTTTTCAGATTTACTATCCAACTTGGTTTGTTTCTCCTTTGGAACATGTACATATACATCACATCCAAATACCCTTAGATGTGAAAGAGAGGGTTTCTTACCAGTCCATAACTCTTGTGGAGTCTTATCCCCCAACGGTGATGAAGGTGATCTATTGACTAGGTAACATGCTATCTCCATCGCCTCTACCCAGAATTCCTGTCCTAAGTTGATACCACTGAGCGTGCTTCTTGCCCTTTCCATCAACATCTTGTTCATTCTTTCTACAACTCCATTTTTCTTAGGTGTGTATGGAGTAGTCTTCTATCGTGCTATGCCACACTTCTTACAGAATTCTTCAAATTCCTTACTGAAAAATGCTCCACCATTATAAGTCCTCAACACCTTTATCTTCTTCTCTATCTAGTTTTCCGCCAGAGCCTTAAATTCTTTAAACCTGTCAAAGACTTCAGATTTCTTCTTAAGGAAATATATACATGTATTCCTTGAGAAGTTATCTATAAATGATACATAGTACACAGACTTACCCAACGATGGAACCTTCATAGTTCCAAACACATCACTCTGCACAAGTTCTAATATATGTTTCGCCCTCTTACCACCAGTGGGGAAACTCACCTGATTCTGCTTCCCATATACACAATTTTCACAGAAATCCAAATCCAGAGATTTATTACTCATATCTTCTACCATACCTTTACCATGAAGTATTCAAAGTCCCTTCTCTCCAATATGTCCAAGCCTTTGATGCCACAACATGGTCTTCTCTCCAGAGACCATTAGATTCTATGCTCTAGTTTTAGGAACCACAAAGTTGTTGCACCCATAACAACAGTGCTACCTTGCAGCTTGTACAGAGTTCTAATCCAAACTCCTCGCATCAATACCAGTGCTCCCCGAACCATCTTGTAGGTATCCTTCTCAAACACTATTTTTACACCTTCATCATCCAGTTTGCTTACAGAAATCAGATTTCTGGCCAATACAGGAACATAAAGAACACCCAGAAGTGTTCTAACCCTTCCATCTTGCAACTTCAACTTTACTTTTCCATGTCCAATAATTCTAGCCCTCCTATCATCCCCTAAGAAGACATCACCACCATCGTATCTCTCATACTCATAGAACACTCTCTATGGGGGGCGAAGTGAAAGGATGCACTTGAGTCAATCAACCATGCCTCATGATCTACATGTGTACTTGAAGAAGCCAAGTACACATCCACACCTTTGTCTGAGGTGGTTCTCACCTCTACAGAAGGAGCATCATTAGATACATTTCCTTTATTTGGAGCTTTAGATTTACAGTCCCTTTTGTAGTTCCCTTCCTTTCCGCATTTCTAGCACACCACCTTTACAAGCTTTCCTGGAGATTTAGATCTCCCACTCGATGACTTATTTTTGTTTCTGTTTTGGTACTATCCTTGTACAGAAAAGGCATCACCATTCTGGCTCTCCATATTTTTCCGTCTCATCTCCTCCGTCAGCAAGGATGAGACTATTTCATCAAACTGCAAGGTAGTTGTATTGCTACCTATTGCAATAACTAGACTATCCCACGAATCTGGTAGGGAACAAAACAAACTGATGCACTTATCTTCATCTAAAATTTTAATATCAACAGATAATAATTGACTTACCACAATACTAAATGCATTCAGATGCTCTGTCACCGAGTCTCCATCTTTCATCCTCAGGTTATACACTTTTTTCTGCGGGAACAATTTATTCACCAGAGACTTAGATTGGTACAAAGTACCTCACTTGTCCCACAAATCCTTCGCTGTAGCTTCCCCTATTACATTCCCCAATACTAAATCTAAGACACACAATCATATTGTGCTCTTTCTCTTCCTATCCAAATTCTTCCATTCTTCATGAGACACTCTTGTTGGTTTAGTACCTAGATCTACTATGATCAACTCATCTTTATCCACCAACAAATCCTACATCCTGAGTTTCCATAACTCAAAACTATGACCATTAAATTTCTCAATCTCTATCTTTCCACTACTCGCCATCTTCTTTCACCACCAGAATCAATCTCATAGATCTCCCACTGAACAGGGTCTACCATAGGCCCAAATGAAACCCCTTAGTGACAAAGGTGTCCCCTTCAAGCCAAAAAAAATCTGATACCAAATGTAGGTTTTAACCCTGTACAAAAGATTACCTGCATACGAATTCTGAAAAAACAGAAAATAAATTATATGTGAGCAAAAAACATGAAACACATATACACAAAGATTTTCCCCTAGATCCCAAAACCAAGACTACCAGCTTCACTTTTCATTATGTTCCTTTCAATGTCACAATTTATATTTATACATACCGAAGAAACCAATACCATGGCCCAAAAACCATTGCGTCCAAAACCATGTGCAAAAAACATGCACAAAACCATAGGTAGTTCTGCCCAACCTAATATAGGGTCCAAAAAACAAAATTTTTCAGGGTGATGTCTCGGACCCCATAGAGGGGGGTTACATGCACCTATCAAACCCCCTATGACCCCCCTGCTATGTAATAGACACAATGAAGTGGGGGCTCCGTCCCCACTCTAACCCCTCGGTTAACTATGTAGGCTAGTCGTGGAAAGAATATAGCACAACCCAACATAGGTTGCAGATCTCCTTAAAATTTCCTACATTAAGGAAATTTTGGGGTCTAAAATGGACCTCCTAAGAGAAATTTACAACCAAAATAAACTTTATAAGAACCAATAGGATGCAAGATTATGCTGTCAATCATGGGTGATGATTCACCATTTTTGGAGTAAAAAAGTAAAAAGATTAAAAATAATAAAATAATAAAACTGCTTTTTCAACTCATATTTTAAACTTATCTCCCTAAGTATTTTACTCAAATTTTGAGCGAGAGTACTCGTTGGATGCAAAATTTAACTTGTCACACAGTATTCTGTCGCCGACCCTGCATTCCCTGATCCAAGATATTGCTGATTCATATTACTGGCATCTATTTTGTGTCATGTTGCGAATTATGTGTCAATACCTTCCTTATAATCTGAGGAAGAATATTTTATTTCATTATCCCTGAGGCAGACCCCTTTTTACCTAACTTTCTAGGTCATTGCAGATCATCAATTTCCCCACCCATGAAGATGGTCAATTCTGCACTAACCCTAGTGAATTCGTCGCTCTATCCCTATGTTTCACCCACGACAATCTACTTTTGGCAAGTTTTTTAACAACTCATTGAAGCTTCGAGATGAAACTACATCATGGGAGGTCCTAGGGCTGGTTGTTGGGTCACATGAGCTCGCTTCTCTCCTTTGATATAGTTGTTCCACCTTTTGTGCAACCTCCCTAAGAGATAAGCTCTTTCTCCCATCTCTTATGGAAACTCTCCCTCCTATAAATGTCTCCTCCATGAATGAGATTAGCTAGATTTGATGTAACTTAATTATAGCTAGATGTAATTTGGTAGTTTCAGGTTTCTGAGAGAGGTGTAGAGGTAGAGAGTGTTACTGGAGTGTGGAAGTAGCCTCTGACATGTATTTTCGCTTAAGAGATGTTTGAGTACTTTTGACTTGAGAATTCTCTCGCATCAACCTTTTCGATGGAAGAGAGACTCATTTGTTCCCTTGGGAGACGATTCACAAGTGAATGCTTATGGAGACATGCCGACACAACCCTTCAAGGAGACTTAGGATGTCAAGGCTTGGTTGTAAGTTTTACTTTGATGTATATTAATACAAGTCAATAGCTTGTTTCCTATATTGTGTGTTGAATTGTATGTCGATAGCTTGAGGTTCCTTAACTCTTCAAGTAGATTGTTTGGTCGTTTTCTATTTTGTTTGTGGTGTTTCTCTATGTGTTGTTTTGACTAGAAGAATAAGAGCTGGAGCAACACGACGAGGACTTCATGAAATGATGAACTGAAGGTAGGCCTTCATAACACCAAATTTGTAAGGAAATTTTCTTTCGTATTATCTTTGCAGTGACTAGACCCACTCTAGGGCTAGAGGGGTTGCCTCTGTCAGCAGAGGGAACTTGCCTATGTCACAAGTTAGCGACCATACTGGGGAGCCTTGTATTTTGTCTTTTGTGTTGATTGGTTTTTTTTGTTAATTGTCCACCTTATCATTTCGGTAGCATTCTCTATTGTGGAAGTTGTTAGACTACTCCTATAGTCTTCCCACTCTCATCAGTGATAGATTTGGCATTGCCTCAACCAAACTTTCATTTTTTGCCTTTGATCTAAGGTCATCGCTGTTAATGTTCTGACAATTGTGAAGTAGTCGCGCCTGCATTCTTTCTTGGGTTGCGCCTTTTACTATCTAGTGTGATTAAATTGCCTAGCAACCATGATGAGTCCTGAAATCGGCTTGGCGTAGCTAACTGGTGTACTTTCGCGATGACATCGCAAAGTGCTTAGTTATAGTGGTGGAACAATTTATTGTTGGCACATGTTGTTAGTTTTATACGTCCGGCGATTCTTGTAAGTTTCAAATATTGGAGTTTCTTGGTTGATTGGCTAATGTGTTCTATCCTCTGAGCTTCTTTTTTGCCTCTTTATTGTATCAGAAGTGTTGGTCATTAGGATTTTCGATTCTGAATTTCAGGTCTTTTGAAATCCTTCATCTTGAACCATGTGGCCTCAATACCTTATGGTTTCTTAAATGATTTGTTTGCTTGGGTTGCTCATTCATTGAGATCTTTAGGCTCTAGTGGCTTTGTTTGAGGCTTCTTCCTATTCACTATTTGTCATATTCTTGATTGGTATGTGACATTTGGTTACCAAACTTTCATGTCTTGTTCATGCGATTTCCTTCCTTCACTTGGCATAGATCTCATTGCTTCCTAGTCAGTGAGACATCTTTCCAGTTTTGCAAAAAGAAATATCTCCTTAGTTTCGAGTCTTTGATTCATTTTTCATTTAGTTTGTTATCATTTATTTGAAAAAATAAAAAATTGAATTCATCTTGTATTAAGATTTGAAAGACGATTTTTGCATTAGTAGATTCTTGAGAATAAGAAATTGAAAAGCAGAAAGTGTGTTTTCTATTTTCTTGTTTAAACTGCTTTCAAGTTTGAGTAAATGGTAGAAGTATTCCTTTTTTCCTTGATTAGTTTTCTTGCTTGCCATTCAGTTGTTGTGCATTGAACCTCTCACTCTTCCTTAGCTAGTTGATCATCCAACGAGAATGGTCTTTTTACTCACTTAGTTGCAGTCTAGGAGTTTTGAAGATACATTCAATAGGGCCCTAAAACCGAGACTTAATTGAAGATTAATTGTTAAAATTTATTGAATAAAATTAAAAATGCATTGGAACCTAACGCTCATATATCTAGAGGTCTAGGCTAGAGACGTGTTCGAGTGTCGTTAAACCTAGTTACTATTGTTTTCACTAAGGTTGGATGATTCCTCCTTCTGTGATTCAATAGATACTAGTACGGATTTGTGCTCCTAGTACTGTCGCATATATGTTGGGAGACCCCATTAGGTTATCATTCTATTATCCATAGGAAGCCAAGTATACCGCCTTACGAATCGTAACGAACCAAACACAACATTCGTGAAGATTGACTATCGTACGGGAAGTCCTTGGTCATTTCTCTTTCATTTTATTACCAAGGAGTCTATGAAGTTTTATGATTTGTCTAATAAACCTTTTGCCTAGAATTCCAGAGCAGTCACATTCATTACTTTTTGACTCTTTAAAAGTAAAAGGATCATCGAGCACTTGTCATTTCAAGCTCATTAAACTTTGAAGGAGACTAGAGTCATCTTTTGTCCTTTTTCTCGACTCTTTAAACATGAAAAGGAAAAGTTTCATTCTGATGACATAAAATTTATTTGTCCGTGATAACATCTTATATTTTGACCTAGTTACCGGAGAACCCACAGTAAAAACCATTTTTCATTTAATGTTTCAAATCCCAACACAGATCCATCATTAGGACGTCTTGAATGTTGATAGTAGAAGAGCTTAATTGAGAGATTTAAATAGTTATGATGTGAGTTGATTTAATGATGAAATGAAGGTTGGCTTGATTAATAATATTTATTATTATCTTTTTTAGTTATTATTATTAATAATTATTGATAATAGTTAATGTTTAATAATTAATAGATCTTAATTAATAATTAATGATAGTTAATATTTCTTAATAATTAATAATAGTTAATAGTTAATAATAATTATCTATAGTTATTATGAGATATATTTTGGCGTAAATCACAAGATCTATCATTTGTCGATGTGTTTCGAACTAGCCAGTATGGTTCATCGTCAGGACAAGTTGAAGAACCAGATCCAGCTTTGCATGCTAAATAGCTTAAGCAGAGCCTCTAACGGCTAGCTAGGCCAATGGCTAAAATGGACTAGGGTTGGAGGAGTCTCTGCATCTTTTCAGAAAAGCTAGATTTGACTTCAACCTTGAAACCCGCAAGCGTGCCCATTCAAAATGATGAACCTTGGATGCAATGGCTTCTCCATGTAGGGATTCAATTGTTGAATTGAATCCCTGCATGGAGAAGCCATTGCACCAAGGTTCATCATTTTGAACGGGCACGCTTGCGGGTTTCAAGGTTGAAGTCAGATCTAGATTTTTTGAAAAGATGCAGAGACTCCTCCAACCCTAGTCCATTTTAGTTGTTGGCCTAGCTAGCCGTTGGAGGCTCTGCTCAAGCTATTTAACATGCACTCGATCTGGTTCTTCAACTTGTCCTGACGATGAACCACAGTGGCTGGTTCGAAACGCATCGACAAATGATAGATCTTGTGATTTACGCCGAAAAATCTCTCATAACCCTGATATGAATCACAGAGGCCTCAATTCAACAATATTTATTTTTATTATTAACAGTAATTAATAATAATTAATAATGAACAAATAAACCTTTATTGATAATTAATAATAATTAATAATAGTTAATAGTTAATAATAGTTAACAATAGTTACTATTATTATTATTATTATTGATTATTAAATAATTAATAATAGTTAATAGTTAGTAATAATTATTATTATTAATAACAATTAATAATAATTAATAGATCCTAATTCTTATTAATTATTTAATTAATAGATCTTAATTATTAATAATTAATATTTATTATCATAATTATTATTGTAAATGTTATAATTAAATAATAATAATTATTATTATTATCCTACATAGTAGTTTAAGAATATTATTTAAGAGTAAAATAATAGAATAATAGAAATACTAGTAGGTATTCCAATAGCTAGTAGTATTTCTATTATTCTATTATTTTTACTCTTAATAATAATTTTTAAAACTATTAAGTAGGATAAAAGAATTATTATTATAATTTAATTATAACATTTACAACAATAATTATGTAATAACTATTAATTATTAATAATAATTATTTGTTAATTAAATAATTAATAAGAATTAAGATCTATTAATTATTAATTATTAATTAATTATTATTACTTAATAATTAATAATAATTAAGATCTATTAATTATTATTAATTATTGTTAATAATAATAATAACTATTATTATTATTATTAACTATTAACTATTATTAATTATTAAGAACTATTAACAGTCATTAATTATTAATTAATATCTATTAATAATTAAACATCAACTATTATTAATAATTAATAGTAATAAAAACTAAAAAAGATAATAATAAATATTATTAATCAAGCTGATCTTCATTTCATCCTTAAATCAACTCACCTCATAACTATTTAAATCTCTCAGTTAAGATCTTCTACTATCAACATTCAAGAAGTCCTCATGATGGATCCCTGTTGGGATTTGAAACATTAACGAAAAAAGGTTTTTACTGTGGGTTCTCCGATAACTAGGTCAAAAGATATAAATCAAGGATGTCTAAAATCCAACATCTTACATGTTAATCTTGGCCACATCGTGAGTAATATCTTGAAAAGTTTTCTGCAACCCTATTGATTATATTTTCTTCCTGGACCTTTGAGTTTAGGCCATCTTGGCGGACTCACCAAATCTGGTGTCCTTACTAAGTGATGGAGAGCCCCTTTCTCTTGTCCCTTCTGAGGTATCGTCTCTTATTGCTACTCTTGCTATTGTTCCGAGTGTTCAACCTCTTGCCTCTCGAGCTCTGGGTGACGAACCTTTTCATATCAATTAGACTCCTCCTAATGTTTGGGAATTTTTGGATGAGGATATTCTGTCTACTCCCCTTGGTGCTTCGGTCCCTATGGCTTCTTCTGACATGGAAGAGTCAAGTCCCGTTAGCAGTCAGGAGAGCCTTGTGTCGACCGAGGAACATCAGTTTCCTCTAGAAGGTTTCCCTTTCCACATCGCTCCAAATGTTTCTTTACCTCTTCGCTATCGCGCACTAGCTGACATACTTGGTTCTACATGTCTACATTAGAGCTCTATATGGTCTCGTAGTACAATTCCGACTTCAGGACCTTTTGTGTCTACTCAGTTGGCTTTGACTTCCATTCTTTAGACACAAGTTACATCAGTTATGTTTGTTCCATCAATACCCATCATGTGTGTGGCATCTACAACCCCTCCTATTAGTGCGGTTGCCGCATCTTCAGTAGTTACTACTATTACTGGGATATCTTACGGACCCATTGTAAGTGGTCCTTCACCTCTAGCTTCTAGAGCCGGTCAACCTATGGGTAATGTACTGATTCTTCGAATTCCATTCTGGCACGATTGTCATATGAGCAATATCTTTTTGTTGTTCAAAGTCTGACTTATAACCCTCTAGGTTCTCAACTACTATCCATTCCGCATAACCCTTCACACTATTATGATCACCGTGGAGCTCATATTTATTACACTGGGTCTCTTCCTCTAGCGATCCCAGTTGAGAATTATGTTCCGCTTTCGGTTACCTGGAATCGCACTACTTACCATGGCCCACAAGGACAACCTTCGGGCTTGCAAGGACAACCCTTTTAGGGACAGCCTTGGCCCCCATGGGTTTCTCCTTTGTCTATTCAGGGCAACCTTCTAGTTCATTAGGTCAAGCTCAATTTCAGCAAGGCCAATGTGTTTCCCAGCAAGGACAACCTTCTAGTCAACTAGCTTAGCCTCAATTCCGGTAAGGCCAACCTGTTGCCCAGGAAGGCCAACCTTCTGGTCAAATAAGTCAACCTCAGTTCCAACAATGCCAACCTTCTGGTCAAATAGGTCAACCTCAGTTCCAAAAAGGACATCACTCTATCCAAGCCCATCCAGATTTAAGTCAACCTAGTGTTCAAATGCATGTTGGTTCCCAAGCTCAACCCAGTCTCCAGACTCAAGTTGGACTCCAAACTCAACCCGATCCCTAGACTTCGGTTGGATTCTAAGCCCACATGTTTATCAGATGCAACCTGGGCCCTAGGTAAAGTTTGGACCTTAGCTGCAATACAGTCTCCAAATACCTCAGCAACCCCAAGGGAAACCTCGGGATACTCTATATCAGAACTATCAGCAACCTCAGGTTAATCCTTATCAGAATTTTCAGCAACCATATGCTACCCCTATTGGTCAAGCTGGTAACTAATGGTTTGCTGGCGGTCAAAATACGGGTCAACAATGTGGTTATGGTGTTAATTTTCCCATTTATAACCCTTATGGACAAAATCCATGGGCGCAACAAGGCTCTGGTTGGAACCCTAACACTAGCTCTTATCAAAGGCCCATGATGTCTTTCAACCCTCAATTACCTTTTCTTGTGACTTTGGAATTGCCTGATGTGTCAAAGTTGACAAATGACCCTATCCTTCATAATCCATATTGGCCACCAGTTCTGACCAAGATTCCCAATGATTGTCCTAAATTTGATGGCAAGTCTAGAGAAGATCCTGAGGCACATGTTATGACTTATCACCTTTGGTGTTCTTCTAATTCATGGCTTGATGATTCTATCTGTCTCTGTATTTTCCAAAGGAGTCTTACTGGTTTCGCTGTGAAATGGTATATTGAACTTGCTTGTGGAACTTTCCAATACTTTAACTCTCTTGCGATGGCATTTCTTACCCATTTTCAGTTACCAATTCGCTATGAAATGAGAACAAACATCCTTACTTATCTGAAATAGGACATAGCTACCCATATCTCTGATCATATTCATGAATGGAGAAGGCGTCACTGTTTGATCAAGTTATGGATCCCTCATCAACTACTGACTGACTAGTTTACTACCTCTTTTGTCTATCCGATAGCCCAAGATATTGCTATGGGGGAATGTATTACTGAAGAGCAAGCCATCGCGCATGCTCAGTATCTTGGTTTGGTATATTCCCAATCTGGAACGCTTGATGATGTCTTACCTGATGCTCCGTGACCTGGAACTTCTAAAGCCCCATTGATGCCCTTCATCAATGGTGTTATTGGTTCCATTGCTCAATATTCTCGAAAGTCTTCCACTACCCCTGCGAAGCAAAAATCTACTGCTCCTGTTGAAAATTCTTCTCAGTCTTCGTCTAATTCTAGGAAAACCTGAGAAGTTAATGTCATTCAGTCTATTGTGGCAGAGAAAACTTCGAAAGGTAAGAAGAAAGGGAAAGGTGAAAACAAGGAGGATGCACCAAAGCAAGAGCCTCCTAAGACTCCTGTCGATTGTGGTTCTAAATGAAAATCTAAGTATCCTTATTTTATCTGTGATGAGGATCACTACACTAAAGAATGTCTTAAACAGTCTGAGGTGAGTCATTTTCTCAAGGCGACGTGGGGGACTCCTGTTGTACTTAAAGAGCCTTTTCCCTCCCAGGAAACTCAAATGGTGGTGGGCCAACCCCAATCCTCTTCCTCATTTGGTTCCCAGGTCTTTATGGCTAGGACTATCCCTATTCGTGTGAGTACTCGATCGAAATATTATGCTCGATTCACCAGGAAGGAACCTGAAGTACCTTCTAACATTCCTTCAACCCGTTCTGGCCGTCTTCATATTGAACAACCCAACACCGAGTCTGTCATTAGACCACCTACTAAGGGAGTTCTCCGGAAATCTTCCTATAACCCAAATGCTCATGCCGCACAACACTATAGTATTGTCGAAGGCCTAGCCCAAGCTCCTTCGGTTATGTCCACATTGGAGGTTCTCCAGAGTTGTCCTCCCCAACGGATGTCACTACTATCCACCATTGGTGGCATTGATTCAACTGATTTCGAGTTAATTACGTTCGATCTTAAAATTATGTGCCATGTTCACCTCATCAAATCGCTTTTCTCATCCAAGTCATTATTAACTTGAATAATATTCATCGCACTATTATTGATGGAGGAGCCTCAACTTGCCTCATGTCTGTTTCTTGTTGGAAGGACATTATTTCCCCATCTTTGAGTCAATCTCCCAATACCTTGGAAGCATTTGATGGAAGAGATTCTCGTCCATTTGGTATTCTCCTGCACTTGCCTATCACCTTGGAAGGGAAGACGGTCGACATCGAAGTCGATGTTGTTGACGCTAATCGAACTTACAACCTTCTGTTGGGCCAAAGCTATACCTATGCAATGCATGTCGTGGCTTCATCATTATTCTGCGTGCTTCTTTTTCCTCATCAGGGAAAGATTGTTACGGTTGATTAGTTTTCCTTCTTCGCTTCCTCTTCCTCGGATGGCAATGTTCCGTTTTTGGAGCATACTAGTATTCCCTATGAGAGTGTGGGTACTGGACTCTTTAAGGATCCTGCACTTATGGGCATTTTTCCACTCCCACCTCCTAATGCCACCTTTGTCAATATGATCTCCATCAATCCTAATCCATGGGTGATTCCCCCCTTTGATTAGGTGGATTCATGGGGTGATGTTATTCCGTTGAGCCCTACAGAGCTCAATAATGTTGAGATCATTTCGGCTTCGGTTTCATCTTCTGACTCTACTCCTTCGAGTAGATCTCCTGACACGTATGTGTAATCCCCTTGGCTCGGAGATATTCTTTCTCTAGATCAGTTACGAGAAACATGTCCTTCTGATGACATGATTCTTGAGACTGTGTCTTTTGAGGATCCTCCTTGGGTCAATAATCATCACCGTTCCTCATTTCTCCCAGGCTATGGGGCCATGACTTCCTGTCTATATAAGCTTGCTTCCCATGTTTCTTCTCAGTCACTACAGACACCCATCCTCACTCATGAGGTATTTTTTGAAGGGAATATGGGAGATATTACGCAAACCATGCCCATCGACATCTCTGTTAAACCAAGGATTGTTGAAAATATTCAGATTGGAGTGACGTGTTCTCCTGACGAGATCCATATTTATGCGAATCTCTTCCGAGAGTTTCATGACATGTTCGCTTGGTCATATGAAGAGATGCCCAGTATTGATCCAAGTATTGTGGTACATGAGATGCCTATGTATCCAGATGCAAAACCAGTTCATCAATGTTTACGTTCGTGTACCCGAGAAAGGCAGCTGCCATTAAGGGAGAGGTTGAAAAACTTCTCAAGCATGGGTTCATTTACCTTATTCCACTTACAAACTGGGTATCTAACATCGTCCCTATGACTAAAAATCAAGGCACTATTAGGGTTTGTGTTGATTATCATGACATCAATCGCGGATGTCCGAAAGATAACTATCCTACTCCCTTAATTGACTAGCTTATCGACAACTGTGCTGGGAGTGAGATATTCTCTTTTATGGATGACTTTTCTGGCTACAACCAAATCAATATTTTGCCTGCCGATCAACACAAAACTGACTTTATCTATCCATGGGGTAATTTTTCTAATAAAAAGCTCCCTTTTGGTCTGAGGAATGTGAGTGAGAATTTCCAACAAGCAATGTCCTATGCTATTCATGACATCAGACACATTGTTCAGCCTTATCTGCATGATCTTCTGGCTCATTCAGCTAAATGCACAGACCATTTGAACCACCTCCACTAGATTTTTGTTTGATGTAGACATTACTATATTGGCCTCAATCCCCATAAATGTGTCTTCTACGTTGAATCCGACAGAATCCTTGGGTTTGTCATTGCTAAGGAGGGTATTCATCTCTATCCACTCAAGGTCGTAGCTATTCTGAATCTCCCACCTCCTACTTCTTTGCATTAGTTGTAGAGTTTGCAGGGGAAGGCTAATTTCCTACATCGTTTTATCCTTAACTATGCCAAGGTTGCTAAAGGTTACACAAGTCTCCTTAAGCATGACACTCCATTAATTTGGCATGACATCGCTCAAAGGTCACTTGCGCAGCTCAAGACACTTCTTGTTTCTGCTCCCTTGTTGCATCCACCCAACAATCGTCATGACTATTCACTTTATCTAGCCACTGCTAATAGTACCACTAGTATGGTCCTGGTCCAGGATGACGACAATGGTTCCAAGCATGTCATATATTATCTTGGTTGCAACCTTCTTGACACCAAGACTTGCTATGCTTATGTCGAGAAGTTAGCCTTGGAAGTTGTTCAGGCTGTCCAACTTTTTCATCGTTACATTTTGTTGCGCACTATGACCATGATTTCAGATTGTAACCCGATGACATACATTTGTTGCGTCAATTGTTGGCGTGAAAATACTCAAAATGGATTGTTATCCTTCAAGAATTTGATTTGGAATTTACCATTGCCAAGTCTAAGAAGTCATGGGTCTTCACTGAGTTGATTTTCTCATTAGCATCTGCTTCCACTCCCTCTCGGATAGAGGACCGCATTCTGGATGACACGCTTTTCTTGGTCAGTACCCTCAGTCCCTAGTCTATCGACATTATTGTTTACCTCCAGACGTCTTCATTCTACCCTCATTTGTCTAGTGATGCTTGGCAATGCATTTTCCACCATTCTTAACCCTATTGTATTGTTGGAGACACTTTATATCATCTCGGCATTGACTCAATTTTCCGTCGTTGTCTAACTTTTGAGGAAGCTGAAAAAGTCTTAAATGACTACCCCTCTAGTGCCTGTGGTGGTCATATGTTTAGTTATGCTACTGCCCAAGAGATTCTTCGTGTTGGTTACTTTTGGCAATCCATTTTCAAAGATTGCATTATGGTTGTCCGCTTCTATCACGCGTGTCAAATTTACCAGCGGAAGATGCGAGCGTCACCTTCCCTTTTGCATCCTGTCATTACTGTTGGCCTGTAACCATCGCTCGGCAGGGGAGGATGGGTATATCATTGTTGTCGTCGATTATTTTACGAAATGGGCCAAAGCAATGCCCACATTGTCTAATGACGATAAGACAGATGCCCAATTTCTATTCAATCATGTAATTACTCGGTTCAGAGTCCCTTAGGATATAGTCACTAATCATGGTTCCCATTTCCATGGTTATATGATGACTGAGTTGATAACCCAATTAGTCTTGCGTCACGATAGTTCACCGCCATATTACCCTTAAGCCAATGGCCAAGTCCAGGTAGTAAACAAAGTGTTGGTTACTATGCTTCTGCTTACCATTGGAATGCATAAGTCCAACTGCCTTTGGATGTTTTTTTTCACTCTATGGGCCTACCATACCTCGGTTAAGGATGTGACCAAATTCACACCATTTCAATTTGTTTATGGTCTGGAATCTACTCTTCCGATTGAATGCGAAATCCCTTCTCTCAAATTAGCTATCTAATTGCTACAAAATACTACTCTGGTGGAACAACGCCTTCTTTATCTAGAACGACTTGACGAGACTCGTCAACTTGCTTCTTTAGTCATTGAAGCATAGAAGAAGAGAGTGAAAATTCACTTCGATCAGAAATTCAACCCATGTTCTTTCATTGAGGGGGATTTAGTCTTGCTATATGATCAAGCTAATGAGGAGCTAGGGGCAGGAAAATTTCAACCCATGTGGCATGGGCCCTATATTGTCAAACTTGTTTTGCAAAAAGGAGCCTATGAGCTAATTGACTATGAAGGAAACCCTTTAGATAAGCCATGGAATGGGCTTTATCTCAAGAAATATAATTCATGAGTCTTTCATGCATTTCTGTGTACATAAGTGTGTTTTTCATTTTGTACATGTTTGGCTTGGTGTGTAAGCATTTGCCACTTATTGTGTCCTTTTTTCTTCTTATGCAGTTGTCTATCACGCCTTATGTTGGTTTCACTGATGGTGCCTATTGTAGTACTCAGAATCGTTCCTCCACGACATGGGTTATCTATGATCCTCACGGTGAGTAGGTAGATCTACAAGGTGTTTGTCTAGGAGTACTACAAACAATGTCGCTAAATATAGTGTAGTCATTGAACTACTGACTGAGGCTGATGCCCTCAATATTCATGCATTGATCATGAATCTAGATTCACAACTTGTTGTTCTTCAACTCAACAGGAGTTATTCTGTTAGAAACCCTCAAATTTTAAGGTTGTATTTATGTGTTCGTTTACTGGAAATGAACTTTGATTATATTACATATCGACATATTCTTAGAAGACTAAATACATTAACTAATGCATTGGAAAATCATGTGTTAGATAGACATTTGCAACATTTGTAGAAATAAACATTAAATACATAATAAGTCAATATAGCAAAACATAGGCATATATAGGTATATCAAGCATTGCACATTGCAGTGCTCAAAAAATATATGTTCAGGTTACATCACAAGGCAACATGTCTCTCAAAATTGCAAAAATTAAACCTAGGAGTCTAATCTGTGTGGTGCCCTTTATAGCACACAACTTCTCGGACGACACATCTAAGTAGTCAATGAATCCTACCCAACACCCCTATTGTGTGTCATTGGTACTGTCGAGGAACATACTTGAATCTCGTGTAGTTTGGGAACCCCTTCGTTAACCCCTTTGAGTCACGAGCAATGTCGTCCTCTACATCTCCACAAGGGGGAGGGATCTCGAACTCCCGCTTAGCTCTCTGAGCAATCAAAGACAAACCTACAAGCCTTTCCATCCCAACATCTACAAAATTGAATCATAATGATCAGAACATATATGAAAAATGATAAAAATTTCAAAATCTTTAAAAAATCAACAAATTAATTTGTCACCTCTATTATCCCAGTGTTCCTCGGGGGGGGTACTAAATTTGGATCACCCCTGAAGTCTATCCTGGTACATGGTTAGTCCTCAACAACAATTTGTTGGCGATATAGCAATTGGGAAAACTCGGGTCTCCATGACATATGTTGACCCCCATCTCCTCGGGGCATTTGCATTGCCCACCAAGTCATCTGTGGCTCCCACGGAGGTGGCCATGCCATGACTACTTCCTATCTCTAGAAGATAGGAAGATGCTCAAGGATGAATGATATGAAAACAGACCCACCACCAAAATGTTTAATGTCCCCTCACCGAGACATTGTTAATTGTCTTTTTAAGTTATCTGTTACGGCCTTAGCCCAATTAAAAATTAGGGGATCCAAATAGTTAGCTTCCAGCTGGAGTTGGGTTTTGGTGGCCTCGTGTGGGGCATGTGAGCCAGCTGCTCTAGTGATGGTAGAGAGGAGAACTCAAAGGGACAAGTGTCTAACTATTTCGATCTTGAGTTTTCCTCCCTTATCTAACTTCTCAGCCTCTAGACATAGTCTTCCCATAAGGATATCCATGGTTTCTCTAGTTATACGGGTCTCACTCATGTGGGGCATTTCCCCCCTCCGTGACAACCCTATCAGGAAATAAATGTATGCTTCCTCAATTTCTAGTTTCTGCCCTCGAATGTTGAATTTCCCCTAATTCAGATCCCACGCTCCGACAAGATATTGGACTAGGTCTGGTTCCACCCTCATATAGGGCACCATGAAGAATTTCAAAAGCCCGCAATTTTAGAGCACGTCTAGGAAGTTTTGATCCCCCATGGCTAATTCATCATCACCATTGTGCTCCCATTCCTTCCACTCAATCGCCATGGTTTTATCCTGCATACACACATAAGCGATTATAAGTGCTCCATTTTTGCATAAAATCCCATGAAATTTCTTAGATTTTGAGAAATATTGAATATCAGTGCTCGTCGTGCCTATTTTTCTAGCAGATTCATTGAGCCAAAATCTGTCGTTCTGAAAATTCAGTATCGTAGCAGCTTTTCAGTGTATAGTAGCGAAGACCCTGTTTTTTCCCATTGAAGATGTTGGGTCATCACGATCCCGAGTTGGCGACCTGCGATGATCGCCGTGAATAGGTTTCTCCTAAAATTCTCCTAAATGGCAGCTCATACCACCAAAAAATGAATCACAATCTATCTAAAAATGCACAGAATTGTGTAGTGCCTACCTGGACTGGATGAATTTTCTGACAACATTTTGATCTTCCTCTAGTCGACCATTGAAATCATGAATGTGCAAGGGTAAAATTTTCACTCTGAGGTAAAACCGTGAAAGGTATATTGATTTTTACTTCATGACTCTTTTTATAAGCCTTTTGTAAAATCAGGGTTTGTAAATTAGGTTTTTTTTATCTATTTTTGAATATTTCATGTATTTTTATATCAGAAATAGATCTTACACTTGTTTTTGTGTAGCGATAGGTTTTCGTGAACTCTGGCGATGAATCTATGAGTTATATTTTATACTTTTTCAGACTCAGTTAAAACACAAAAAAGTACCGTTTGGAGTCACCTTTAAGCTCTTTTCTAACTCTCGAAGCATGAAAAGGTTGTCGAGCTCTTGTCGCTTTGAACTCATTAAAGGCTACGAAGCATCATCTACCCAGTATAAGTTTAACCCTTTTATGTGCTGGGTTAGATTACTTACGGAAAATGTATACATTGATATATCATGGTCAATAGGTTCCCTTGGATATTGTTTTCTACCTTTTCGGATTCGAGGGAAAAATTTAAGAAAAGGGACCTTTGTAGTTTTGCTTTCCGTGTTTTCTTCAAACTCTCTAAATATGAAAAATACTATGAGTTTTACCTATGTCGGACTTGTTAAACCCATACGACATTGGACTTGTCATCATGATGAGATCGAGCTTCTCCTTCCTGGGGCTCATTAAAATTTACTAGGTCATATTTGTCTGAAATACAAACTTATGTTACAAGCATATGCTATCCCCTTCAAGCTTGTGTTTCAAAAATAATTGGGGTACTCACCAGAAATGGTGGGGGTAAATTTGGAAACATTCTATTGGTTGTGTTAGCTATTACGACAGCTTATTGCTCTTCGACATTGACACTCTTTTTGCTTTGTGTCAGTTTGGGATATCCTCATTGTATTGTTAGCCTTCTGGGTTTTGGGTTATTCACTTTGCCTCATTCCATCTTATCCTTGTTGTGTCATCATGACCTTTGATCCCTTGCTACCAAAATGATGTTGAATTCTAGATTTGTGTCGTTGATATGTTCAAGAGCTTAATACTTCTGCAGTTTGTATCCTTACACACCTTCCTCTGATTCTTTGTATCATCCACCTCATCTTTTTCCTTTATCTCACGTCAAAGATATGGGAAACATTATGGCCCCCCTTTGACCGGTCGCTTCCTATTGACTTCAGCTCATTATCCAGGAAGTTGATCCAAAGACTCCTTTCTAGTACCTTGGAGCTTGCATGCCTCAATAGCAAGTTCTTCTCATTCGACGACAGGCTTGCATCATTGGTATTCGATCGAGTGATTTCACAAGTCTTTGACTTCAGACCATTCTTCACACTTTGTGGATTATATTAGCAGTACCTTGAGAACCATTGACATTACTGGTGGTATCTCTCGTGCTTGTTAATGGTTTACATCATTGGCCAGTAATCAAGTGATTTTCTAGTATGCTCAACTTCAACACATTTATTCCCATATTAGAATTTGTACCATGATAAGGTTGGGATTCAAGACCCCGGGCTCAGATTACACAAGTCCAGGTTGCATGGATTGATTCATACATGACTCTTTTGATTGGATGGCTGCGACCATACCTGAGTCTTTTTTGTGGTCTTTTTGATTGGATGGTTGCGTCCATAGCACAGATCATTTATATTTATCCTCTGGATGGCTATGCCCATGCCCTATAAACATGTATTTCCTTTCACTATGTACTCATGTATTAGAGATATCAATTGTACCTGCATTTGCAAGTTCTCTGTGAGGATGTTTTGTTTCGGTTATGGATTTGTAAAGCATTTCACCCCTCCCACTCTCTCGGCCTTCATGCTTTAGGGGGCATCTGTTACACAGTAATTTGTAACCAAACTTGCATTCGCTGATCCTAGATACTACCGATCCATATTACTGACACCTATTATCTATCATGCTGCCAATTATGTGTTAATACCTTCCTTGTAATCTCAGGATTGATGTTTCAGTTCATTATCCCTGAAGTAGACCCATTTTTACCTAAGTTTATGGGTCATCACAGGTCATCAGTTGTCCCACCCGTGAAGATGGTAAATTTTGAACTAGCCCTAGCGAAGTTGTCACTCTATCCCTGTGTTTCACCTGTGACAATCTACTTTTGGAAATTTTTTCAACAACTTGTCGAAGCTTAGAGATGAAACTGATTCATGGGTGGTCCTAGGGCTAGCTGTTGGGTCACATGAGCTCGCTTCTCTCCTTTGGGATACTTGTTCCAACTTTCGTCCAACCTCCCTAAGAGATAAGCTCTTCCTCCCATCTCTTATGGAACCTCTCCCTCCTATAAATGTCTCCTACATGAATGAGATTAGCTAGCTTGGATGTAACTTGATGATAGCAAGATGTAATTTGGTAATTTCATGTTTCTAAGAGAGAAGTAGAGGTAGAGAGTGTTATTAGAGTGTGGAAGTAGCCTCACGTGTATTTTGGCTTCAGAGATGTTTGAGTAGAGTTGGCTTGAGAATTTTCTAGCATCAACCTTTTAGACGGAAGAGAGATTCATTTGTTCCCTTGGGAGACAGTTCACAAGTGAATGCTTACGGATACATGCCAATAGGACCCTTCAAGGAGACTTATGATGTCAAGGCTTGGTTGTAAGTTTTACTTTGATTTATTTTAATACAAATCAATAGCTTGTTTCCTATATTATATGTTGAATTTTATGTCGATAGCTTGAGGTTCCTTAACTGTTCAAGTAGATTTTTAGGTCATTTTCTATTGTGTTTTTGGTGTTTATCTACATGTTATTTTCAGGTATAAGTGACTAGAAGGGCAAGAGCTAGAGGAATACGATGAGGACTTCATCGAATGATGGACTGAAGGTAGGCCTTCATAACACCAAACTTCTAAGGAAATTTACTTTGGTATTGTCTTTGGAGTGACTAGACCCACTCTAGGGCTAGAGGGGTTGCCTCTGTTTATAGAGGGAACTTTCCTATGTCACACACATCCAAGGAGTACCCATGTTGCATAATTTTGGTGGACCCTTCTACATGGAAAATGAGAAACACATGAAAAAGCATGATTGCAATCACATTTTTCATATATTTCTCATTTTTCATGTAGAAGAATCCATTGAAAGTATGCAACATGGGTACTCCTTGGAGCAGGAATCAAATTCTGCATCCGATGAGTGTTGTTGCTGGAAATTTTAGTAAACCCATCAGTAGATAAGTTGAAAATATGAGTTGAAAAAATATTTTTATTTTTTCCCTCTAAAATTTGATGATGTAATATAATATTATTTTATTATTTCCACTATTATTTTATAATTTCCTTGGGATGCCCATTTTAGACCTCAAAATTTCCCCAATGGTTGGCTTGATGTTTCATCAAGTTATTATGGAATCCATAAATTACATTGAAGCTACCCATAAGCTTAATCATGCTCTCTCTATAGTCCTGAATTCAGTCTTCTAGGATCCAACATTTAATTTGTTGTGATCCACTTACCTTGCTGATATAATCTTTCCTAGTCAGTTGGTTATTGGCTGCCCCTTTCCTTCCACTATCACTTTTTTTTTATAGTTGTCTAACCTTTTCCATGTTGATTTAGTCCATTCCAGTTAGCCATGTGTTGATCACAAAAAAATTCCTTCTTAACCTTGTGGCAAGTTTTTAAAAATACTAAGTGCCCTCATAAGGGAGAGGTATGCAATTCCATAAGAATCTTTTGTTTGAGTTTAGAATTCTTACGTAGGTATAAGTGATCTTTGTACCATAACGAATCATTTTTCCAACTAAATGTATCAGATGTACTGGGACCTTGTTGTAACTTTTGAATGAGTTCCTATACTTCTTCATCATTCTGCCATTCATCCCTTGCTTCATTTATCCAATCTGGTTGGATAATAGAAATGGCACAAAGCAATGCTTCCACATCCGCGTCCTTTCTTGAGAGTACATCTGCTACAACATTTTTCTTCCCTTTTTTGTAGATGATTTCAAAGTCGTAACCCAACATCTTTGTGACCCATTTTTGCTCCTCTTCTGAAGATAATCTTTGTTCTAAAAAGTATTTAAGGCTATCATTATCTGTTTTTACCTTGAAGTGTCTTCCCATTAGGTAGGGTCACCATTTCTTAAGTGAATGTAGTATTTCCAACATTTCCTTATCATAAATAGATTTTTGTAAATACTTTCCTTTGATTGGATGACTTTCGAAAGCAATGGGTCTTTCTTCTTGCATTAAAACAACACCAATTCCATTTCCTGATGCGTCACATTCCACAATAAAGGTTTTTGTGAAGTCCGACGTAGCTAAGACCATTGCTTGGCACATTGCCTCTTTAAGATGCTCAAAGGCCTTCATTGCTTCTAGAGTACATGGAAATACATATTTCTACAATAATGTTGTTAGAGTTGCTACTATTCTCCCATAATTCTTAACAAACTTCTGATAATACCCTCTCAAACTAAGAAATCCTCAGAGATGCTTTATGGATGTGGGGATTTTCCATTCCTTAATGGCTTCAATTTTTCTAGGGTCTAGCTTAACATCTTCATGAGATACAATATGACCCATATTTTCCACCTCTTGTACTCCAAATAAACATTTGGACCTTTTTGTGTATAATTATTTCTCATCCAATAGTTTGAGCACCCTATCAACATGTTGAACATGATCCTTCCAATAATTGTTGTAGAATATTATATCATCAAAAAATACTAATACAAATTTTCTAAGGAAGGGTTTTAAAATGGAATTCATCAAAGATTGAAATGTAGAATGTGCTTTGGTAAGGTGAAAAGGCATGACCAAAAAATTGTAATGACCCTCATAAGTTCTAAGCATTGTTTTTAGAATGTCTTTTGGCTTCATTTTGATTTGATGATATCCTGAATGAAGATCCAACTTGGTGAAGTAAATTGATCCATGAATTGATCCAATAATTCATTAATGATAGGAATGGGAAATTTATCTTTAATAGTGTGCTTGTTAAGATCCCTATAATTCATACACATGTGCCAAGATCCATCCTTCTTGTCCACCAATACTGCTAGAGAAGATAGAGAACTTTGACTAGGTTGAATTATACCAGCGTCTAGCATTTCTATAACCATACGTTCAAATTTCACTCTTTTGAGCATAGGGATATCTGTAAGGCCTAATGTTTGGAGGAACACTTCCTCAAATTAAAATAATAGCATGATCATGATCATGAATAGGTGGGAGGCCTTTGGGAGTTTCAGATACCTTGGAATTATTGTCCAATTTTTTTTTGGATATCTCGAGAAATATATGATTTTGATGTGGGAACCTATAGCTGTTGCGGGATATTATCCCCTAAGGCTCTTGGGTGGAACCCTAGCAGACTGAAAGTTGTCTAAGTCAAGAAACATACACACACACAGCCGTTTATGCTATAAAAAGCTACTTCTAGGGTGAGAAGGACATACCTGAGGTCCTACGTTTGGGTAGTTACTCAAGGGTGCAAACCCTTCTTCACATCCCTTCCGCTCCTTTGCCGTGCGAAAACAACAATTCCAAGGATTGCAGCAGTATATGGACAAAGATTTACATAAAAAATGATCTTTATGTTATATAAGAAAGGAGTTAGTTACAAACTTCTAAACATCTATTCATGCATGAAATTCAAATATGAACATCATTAACATAAAGAAAGAAGCATTTCGGGAACAAGACGTGTTTCTTTATTAGACAAATAGAATAGTATGAAAAAAAGAGAAATATCACCTGAACCTCTTCTGCAGGCCCAAAGCTCATCCTCCTTCTGGATCCGTCCCGCCTCAAGCCTCTAGTAGGTCACCTTCCAATACTCACTCCAAGATGTCATGGCTAAAGAATGAACATCCAATCACGAGGAAACAAGGGTTTCCTGTACAAGATGGGGGAAGTGCAGAAGGCACAAGGGTCTTCAGACTTGATCAGGGGAAAAACTCAGTATAATAACCTTGCTCTATGATCTCTCCTCCTTTAGGCGTTCCCTTTGATGTCTTTTTATACCAATTCCAAAGTAGTTTTTTAGTTAGGAATTGGTTGGGGACAGTTGAGGCCACGGGCACTAACAGGTGATCAGCAAGTAAAACCCGCGATCTCCGCCCGAAAATAAGGAGTTTTATAATTTTTTTAAGTGTTTTTATACATATACGCGGGTTGGGTATATATGAACCCGTGTATACACGTGTTTAACTCAGGGCAATGTCACGTACAGGGAATAAAACACTGTTTTTTAGATTTTGGACCAGGTCTGGAAGGAGGGGTCGCCCTAGGCCATGAGTGCAGCATCACAAACCATAATAGTGAGATTTGGAGCTATAACAGATGCCCCCTAATATATGAGGTCAGAAGGGGTACATGATGGCCGAAATATATTAAGAAAGTACATGGAAAGGAAACCTGCCGAAAGCTGAGGAGTACTTCACCGGAAGTCAGCCTGCCAAGCCACAAAAGAAGATCAGAAAGAAACACCGTCTGAGGCGGGCATACCCATGCTCAGAGAAAGAAAAGCATGTCCGCGTATCAAGTACAAGCGGATCCACTAAGTATACAAGTATAAATGACTGGAAAATACATAATTGATCATCTGATCATGGTCGAACAAGTGCATGTCTGAATATCACATATAAACTGTCAATGATGCTGGAAGATACAACGGATCACTGATATCAAAGACTGATCCCAAAAGGTACCAACTGAACATGATGGATAAGGATGGTAATGCACTGCAAACTCAGGTCTCAGCATATAGAATGTCGCCATGACTGACTGCAACATATAAGGTGGAATGGTATCGAATAGCAGTAACAGGAGCAACTGTCAAGTGAACCAATGAATGCTGATACAACCTGAGGTCTTCACCGACCATCGTGGTACATTTCTACATCATGGGAATAAATGATCTGAAGTCGACCATGTGAGAAATCGTTTGATTACCGGTCATTTATGTATACCGTTAACAAACGCAAGACTACTCACCAATAATGATAATGAGCGTCAAGGTACCCAGTACAATCCAACAAGTGTGAATAGATGAGCTGGAGTCAAACACTTGTAAGTATCTATTGATCAGGAGACAATGATGGTTTCCCACTGTCGATAGCGAAGGATCTGCCACTAATGACTGCAAACCCCAAGGTACTGCCAAATGAACTCTAGATCTTTGCCCCAAAGCAATGAGTTGAAGTCGATAGGGAAAGATCCACTAGAAGGAAGGCATTAAGGCATCCTTCATCAATCTAGCGCGAGTGTAACCTGTAGGCCAATAATGTGGAAGGAATCAGACGAAGAAGGATGTAGTAACAGAACCGAGGTACGTTTCCGGCGTACACAAGATGTAGCTAGCGCACGGCAGAAACCCTATGAACCAACCAATAATGAAAGCTGACACAGAGGCGGGGTATCCACCAATAGGGTCAAATGGAAACCAAGGTACCGCACGAATCCCAATGTGTGATAATGTAAGCTGACGTCGAAAACAAGGGAAACCACTCAGTCAAAGACCCATAATACTGATCGATGCTGAGCACAAGGTAACCTATCAATAATGAAAATAGGGCCAGGGTGCAACTCTAGGCCTGCCCTCAGAGCAAGATGTCGTCGTCGATAAGCACAAGACCCACCGGAAAGAAGTCAATGGGGACCTTCTCAAACCAGCATGAGTAAAGGACCAATATAACTGATGTGATGTAAGACATGACACTGACAACCGGGATGGCTCACTGAAAAATGAGTCAAGAGACACCGTAGAGAGGCCGACTCAGGCTAACTTCCCTTGAACAAAAGCACGACTCAATATGACTATGGCAGCATATGATGAATCTGTACAAGTTCATCATGCAGGAGGCATGAACGAACCCTCCATATGATTGGAAGAGATAACCAATCGGGGAAGAACTAACTCGATAACAATGGTTATGGCGAACCTAAGTCAAACTAAATCCCACCCAAGTGGAGGAGACTTTGCTTTGAGTGCTTGTTCAAGGGCGACACGACTGACTCTAGCTGCCAATAATAGATGGAAATACTGTCCCGTTCCCGCTCTTTTTGGAATATTTAATTTTTTTTGTCTTTTTCTGTTGAGCTCGAAAAAGAATAAAAGAATGCTATAGTATAGTGGAAAGGACGGGTGTCAGTGAAACAGATGATCTAGTTCCTGGGAGGGGAACATTCCTATGCTCAATGTAGGGAGGCGAAAACTGGTCGATGACACTCAAAGGTATGTCCTTTCCATGGGTCAAGGTATGTCAAGTTGCAGAGGTTAAAGGTATGCAAGGTTGATTTTTGCAGACGTCATGGTCAAAAGTTGGCTTAAACACGAGTCCAGTGAAGTCGGCTCTAGGCCAAAAGGTGCCAATGGTCAACATGCAATGCAACAGTACAATTCAACACAAAGGAGCCTCTAAGGTATAAGGCCAGAACAAAGCGAAGAAGCTGAGAGGAATGAGTCTTCAACACATAAGTCAGGGCGGGACTACAGAGGACTCCCGAGCCTAAAGACACAAAAATCTGCATGGACGCCAAGCGACAACAAGGTACTAACTAGGGCACCCATGATAAGGTAGGCTCTACCACACAAGTCATGGTACTTCTAAGCAATGAGAAGGTTCCGCACCATAACTTGGTGGGGTCGATCCTAAGGCCAAAATGGGAAAGGAAACTGATAAGTGCACAATGCAGGCGGAAACACCTAACCTATATGCCAGTTTCGAGAACCAATACCTGTCAGAACGGACCAACCATAAACTTTAAAATAAGAAATCTTCCAAGTTCTGTAAACATAAATAAGAACACTAGACACGAAGTTAATATATCCCACTTATAAACTTCATATAAAATCTCATGTTATGGAATACAAAACTTGAAAATGCGTACCTTATATATACAATATGGTAGAGGGAACCACGCAGCCTTGCGGCTTACGCATAGTGGTGCTGCTGAACAAACCCCTTGCAGGGCTCAGGCCAAGGACTCCTTTGGTAGTCATAACTCATGGCTTCAAAGAGTTCCTCTTGTGAAGGCAAAACAAGTTCTAAGAAATCATGAGAACTACAAGGATCAAAAGAGGGAATTAAAGGGTCCCATGTCCCTATAGAAAGAATCTCTCGGTCAACTGCCGGGACTAAGTCCCAAGAAGGGGAATAATAGGCCAAAGGATCCTTCTTTGAAGCGATTGAACATTGAGGATTCAATGCCACATAATTGACCTGAGGCGGGGTAGAGTCTACTTGAACACTTGGAACAAACCAAGGGGCATTCTGCAATAAAGTCGAATTAGGATGGTGATTATCAGATGCAAGTTGATCAATAGTGACAATATTCCCGTTATGAGGAAAGCACATTACTCGAAAGAGTGAAGACACCACAACACTCATAGCATAGACATAATCATGCCCAAGTAGCATATTAAAGTCTAAAGGGCTATCAACCACCATCATATCTATTTAAACAGTCTTCCCACCTAAAGTGATAGGAAATTGAGGAAGAACACCCATAGATTCACCAGGTCTTCTATCATAGGCTAACAACTGACTCTGAGCTGTCAGCAACTTTGGGGAACCCAAAGCTTTACAAGTCAAAGAGGATATAATACTTGCAGAGGATCCTTCATCCACCATACATCGATAGACATTTGTGGAATTAACTCTGACCTTTATTTGGAAAGGTGCAGCGGAAGGAAGACAAGGCTCGACAAGACTATCCCAATCAAAGGAAACACTCTTGGAACTTGGAGGGGGAACATTCGAAGAAACCGGAATGCCCCCTATACTAGGAGACTCTGTACTAGAAATTAAGCAGACTCTTTTGTTAGGCGCTTCACCCCCCAAAAGAGGAGTGTAATCGGCCAGCGATTGCACTGGCTCAGCCACATGATCAACCAATGGTTGATGGGATTGACAAGAAACCATAGCAAATGTAGGAGTAGAAAAACTTTCAAACTCAGACCATATCCTTTGAACCTCTGGAATACTAGGGCATAAATGAGTAAGATGGTCTCCCTTGCATATCTTACAAGGAAACTTAGGTTTAAAACTTCTACGTCCAGGTTTCTTATCAACCTCCATTCCGCCAACATGACTAGCAGTGGTTTGTGAAGAGTCCTGAACATGACTTGCAGAGGTCGGTGACTCTTTGCTAGTATGAATCACAGTGACTAGACTTGTGCCCCCAGCATGACTTGCAGCGGCTGAAGACTCATCTCCAACATGACTGGGAGAGGTTGAGGATGAAGTGCTAGTGTGACTTGCAGCGGCTAAAGGTCCATCTCCAACATGACTAGCAGAGGTTGAAGATGAAGTGCTAGTGTGACTTGCAGTGACTAGACTTGTGCCCCCAGCATAACTTGCAGCGGCTGAAGGTCCATCTCCAACATGACTGGCAGAGGTTGAAGATGCAGGGATAGAATTATTCTTCTCCTTTGACTTCCTCTTTCTCCTCCTTTTAGATTTCTTATTACAAGACGGAGGAGAAAAAGGAATCCCGGATTTCTCTTTGAAAGAAGATAAACAATTAGCACCCATGTGATGCTCTTGAAATAAAGCACTCAACTGAGAGGCTTCAAGAGCATTCGAAATATTGGGAGTGGACCACAGCCAAATGGGCAGTCCAACATTCAACCCAGGAATATTCAAAGTGGCCATCAAGGGAGTACCAACGTTTCCACATAAAGGAAAAGCACAAGGATCCCCTTTTGGAAGGGTACCTTGGTTGGATTCCACAGGAATATTGGCCATATCTAACTGATTCTCAAACCCCTTCCCTTACGGGAATGTAGAAATGACTTTTCAAGGAAGATGAACACACAATCAAGATCTTTGCCCTTGAGGAGGCAACTCCACAACTTCTGAAAGAATGACCAAAAGTCTTTCAAGATCGGCAGAGTGGTAAGCCAGTCACTTAGAACACAAAGTCCAAAGGTGACTAGACAAAAATACCTAAAGCCAACTATATACAAGGAGCAAGAGCACTCACTATAAGTCCTAAAAGAAGTCAGCCAGTCAACACTTCCAAGTATTTCCGCTCGGGTGATGAGAACGACACCAAAATAAAGAAAGTGAGTAAGCGCCTTCATGTCTGGGATAATGACGGCCAGTCCGATCAGCGAAGGTAACAGAGGAAGTTACGCTGCCCTCCTAACAACAACCTGCGCCGGTGCAAGCCCCCAAGCTTCGCAAGGGTGCCCTCCAGTAGTACCGTTGAAAGTGATACAACGTCGACCTCAGGTGCCACAAGATTCCCCTTCGCAGCCACCTATATAGTTCCCTAGGAGTGGCAACTAAGGATACCAACTCGTTGCAGAAGCCAAGCGGAACGGTCTTGAGGTAAGTTCAGACAAGTAGGAGAGGGGGTATGTCTCTTCCCTGTCTTCACAGACCCTCGCGCTTAACTCCCAGATCCGGAGCTTTCCTGGTCTTCCTAACGCTATTGGATTTGCACTCTTTATTCAGACTCCTATGTTTGACAGTTTAAACGGCCTTGGAGAGTTAACTCTCCACTTGCCTAATTCCAAGGCCCTAAAATCCTAAAACTTGTTTGTATATTTAACTTAAAAGAAAAAGTTCTAGTTGATTTTAATTAGCGCTTGATTTTAAGGGCTGTTCTTTAAGTCAGGGGATGATGGAAGTGAAACTTGATGATGTGTGTATGACTCAACCAAAAATCAAAGAAAAAGTAACTACATGAATGCAATCATTTTTCTTTCGATGAAAAGAGTACTCTACATGGGTTGTAGGAAACATTCAGAAAGCAAAAACTTTTCTTTTCTTTTCTTGTAACACACTTCACACACGCAAAAACCAAAAGAATTGCTAATGCTTTAACTATGCAAACTAATGCAAAGTATAGTGAAGATGCAAGAATCGAAAACAACTCTAACAAGAAATGAAAGTTGTTTTTGTTTATCAAATTTTCTTTTTGCCACTTACAATATTTAGATGGAATCTAAGACTACAATTTGTCTAAATACTAAAAGCAAAACTCAAGATAACAAAAACACTTTCATTCCACAAAAGGAAACTAAATGAAAAGCAAATTCAAGAAATCAAAACTAAAACTTTTCAAAAAGTTCACTTGGAAGTAGCAACAAAAGGGTCTTTTTGAAAATGCTCTCAACAAAAACCGACACTTCACAATTGAAACAAGCAAGAAACACTTTTTGCAAGTTGACACCCAACAAAGAATGAAAACTCAACAAAAACAAATGTGCTCAAAAAGGATTTTGACAATGGAAGGCAGCAAGGAAAGATTTGGTAGCAAAGACCAAAAAAGATCAAAAAGACGGTTTCAAGAAAGTATCAAAATGACAACTTTGATGAAACAAAGAAGTAACTGGTCATAAAAATCGATTTCGTTAAGCAATCAAAAAAGTCACCAAGAAACAAAGTTAAACACAAAGATTAATAACAATCTTTTCTGCTCTGATGACTGAGGGCAGCCAAGATTCCAATATGGAAATCTTGTGTGTTTAAAGTAAAAAGATGATGACACTTGCAAACACAAAACAAGACCAAGACTCCTTATAATTAGAGAGAAGTCAGAGTAAAGACGCTTGCTGTAAAACAGAGAATTGATACTGACAAAAATGACTGTTTAAACTGATTAAAAGCACCAGACACACTCCAGAGACAAAAAGGTTTATAAATCCTGAAAGTTTCCAGGTATACGCGACTACATTCAGTGCAGAATGCGTGTATACGCGACTGTGTCTGAGGAAACCTGCGTATACGCGGGTTCACTTCAGACAACAAGTGTTTATACGCTTCTGTAACTAAACAAAGCAGCGTGTATAAAATATTTCAGGAAAAATAAAAAAGAAACTCAAAAAAATGGTAAAACTCAGAAGTCAGAAACAGACCAAACAATAACAATAAGCCAGCAAGCTACTGAGCCCTGATAGGCTTGACAAACGCCCAACTAGGAACAACAAGAATGTTGTTCCCCAGCGGAGTCGCCAGTTCTGTTGCGGGATTTTATCCCCTAAGGCTCTTGGGTGGAACCCTAGCAGACTAAAAGTTGTCTAAATCAAGAAGCATGCACACACACAGCCATTATGCTAGAAAGAGCTATTTCTAAGGTGAGAAGGACGTACCTCAGGTCCTATGTTTGGGTAGTTCCTCAAGGGTGCAAACCATTCTTCACGTCCCTTACGCTCCTTTGTCCTGCAAAAACAACAATTCCAAGGAATGCAGCAGTATATGGACAAAGATTCACATGAAAATCATCTTTATGTTATACAAGAAAGGAGTTAG
>APFE031153605.1:88503-101085 GCA_000404065.3 Pinus taeda | reverse complement strand
AGTTTGAACCTAGAGCAGATGAAGGCATTCTCCTTGGTTACTCTCCCCACAACAAAGCTTACAAGTGTTATAATAAAAGGCTTGGAATTTTTTTTTGAAAGTATTGATGTAGTGGTTGATGAAGAAGAAAACACTCCTAGGCAGGTAAGATCTGAAGATTTCGAAGATGATGAGGACTATCCATCAACATCAAATCAGATTCATGATGAAGAAGAAACCTTTGAAGAAGAAACCCATGAGGAGCCTGAAGAACAAATAAGGATAGAAGAAAATACTCCATCCAAGTACGTTCAAAAGAATCATCCAAAATCTCAAATTTTGGGGCAAAAAGAGGCAGGAATACAAACAAGAAGAACAATTGTAGAAGCTTCAAGCTATTTGGCATTACTTTCCTCCACTGAACCACAAAATGTAAGAGAGGCATGCAAAGATGAATGTTGGGTCAAGGAAATGTATGAAGAACTTGAGCAGATCGAAAAGAATAACACTTGGGAGTTGGTTCCTAGACCAAAAGATAAGAATGTCATAGGGAAAAAATGGATCTTCAAAAACAAGTTGAATGAAAATGGGAAAGTTGTTAGAAATAAGGCCAGACTTGTTTGTAAAGGGTATGCTCAATAAGAAGGAATAGACTTTGAAGAAACTTTTGCTCCCGTTGCTAGACTTGAGGCCATCAGAATGTTCCTTGCTCTCCCTAGCATTCAGAAATTCAAAGTATTTCAAATGGATGTGAAATCTGCCTTTTTGAATGGAGACTTAGAAGAAGAAGTGTACATTGAACAACCACATGGATTCATTCTTGGAAATGATCCAAAACTTGTATTCAAACTTAAGAAGGCTCTCTATGGTCTTAAACAGGCTCCAAGGGCTTGGTACTATCGTCTGGACAAATACCTTCATCAACAAGGTTTTTCAAAAGGATCGGCAGATAGCAATCTTCATATAAAAATTAAAAATGACAAATTGCTAATACTTGTTGTGTATGTTGATGATATCATATTTGGCAGCAATGAAGAAGCTATGAGTCAAAATTTTGCCTTGGTGATGCAGAAAGAATCTGAAATGTCCTTGATTGGAGAGCTGACATATTTTCTTGGTTTACAAATCCAACAAAATGAATGTGGTATATTTTTATCTCAAACCAAGTACCTCAAGCAGATCTTGAAGAAATATGGGATGGAGGATTTGAAACTTGTATGTACCCCGATGGTGACAGGATGCAGCCTTAGCGCAAATGATGACTTGGCAACATTGCATCAACCAACCTATAGATCTATGATTAGTAGTCTTCTCTATCTAACAGGAACCTGACTAGACATCATGCATGCAGTGGGAATAGTTGGAAGATTTCAGGCAAATCCAAAGGAAACTCATCTTCAGACAGTAAAGAGAATTTTCAAGTATCTTCAAGGAACTCAAAACTATGGTCTATGGTATCCTAGAGATACAGATCTCACTCTTCATGCTTATACAGATGCAGATTGGGATGGAAGCGTAGATGACAGAAAAAGCACTAGTGGTGGTGCATTCTTTATGGGTTCCAGATTAGTATCTTGGTTCAACAAGAAACAAAGTTCGATTGCTTTATCTACAACTGAAGCAGAATATGTGGCTGCTGCATCTTGTTGCACACAACTCCTTTGGATGATGCAAACTTTGTAGGATTTTCAAATCACTTGTACTCCACCTATCTCCATCTTATGTGATAATACAAGTGCAATCAACATTTCAAAGAACCCAATCATGCATTCAAAGACCAAGCACATACCAATAAAGTATGATTGTCTCCACGAACAAGTGCTGGAACAAAAGGTCAAATTGGAGTATGTTCCCTCCAAGGAACAAGTTGCTGATATACTCACCAAACCATTGCCCAGGGAGACATTTGAATACCTCAGACATAAGCTAGGGGTTGTTGATGCATCATCCTACTGTTGAATCTTGTTTGTTGTACGCAGGTGGATACACGTACATTTTCCGGTCTATGTGGGTCGAATGGGGCTATCAGAGATCATATGGCACAGGTTTAGGGGGAGCATATATTCTTCTAATGACACATTGTTGGCATTATCTTAGAAGTCCTTGTTTTGATTTCTCAAGAGTTTTCTGGTGGACTAGATCAATGTGTGCTGGTCTAAAGGTTGATTCTGCTGATAGTTGTTCTTGTCTCTATGTCATGTACTTCTTTTCATATCAAGGTCATGTAACGGCCTATTTTGGTTTCCCCACTATGCTTGGGATGAATAAGTTTTCTCTATCTAGTGTATTCCCACTTGGATGGGAGATGGATGTATGTATGAGTCTTGATGATAGGAAGGTTACTTATAATGTATGGAGTCATGCTCTTTCTTGTAGAACATCTTTTTGTAGACAGCATTTCAGCACAGAGCATATACAAAGGGGGAGCTCGTTCAGAGTTTTCCGCAGGTACTCAGGGGGAGTATGGCAGTCCGCCCCTTTGCCCTTGATGTCAAAGGGGGAGAGTGATTGGTTGTTGTTGCCATCAAGTCCAAAGGGGGAGATTGTTGGCATTATAATACATATGTTGTACTTGATGGCAACCCACTCATCTTAGATGATAAATTATAGTGCAGCAAAGTTATTTTCTGGTTCACGCACTTTCATGCAGAGAAAAGTTCCTTTCATGCAGAGAAACGTTCACGCACTTTCATGCAGAGAAAAGTTCACGCACTTTCATGCAGAGAAAAGTTCACGCACTTTCATGCAGCGAAAAGTTCATGCACTTTCATGAAGAGAAAAGTTCACTCACTTTCATGCAGAGAAAAGTTCATGCACTTTCATGAAGAGAAAAGTTCCTTTCATGCAGAGAAAAGTTCACACACTTTCATGCAGAGGAAAGTTCACACACTTTCATGCAGAGAAAAGCACATGCACATGGGAAATCTTATGGTTGGTTCATGGTATTAGTCCGACAGTTTTTGATCCTATGGTTTTGGTCTGTGGTATTGCATCCAAAAGACTTGAACCCAAGTATTGGGTCTGTGGTATTGTTTCTCAATGGTTTTGGTCCATGGTTTTGAGTGAGACCTAACCTATAAAAAGGAAAGGAGATCATTTGGATAATCACGATTGAGTTGAAAATCTTAAGAAGAGCAAGATCTGAATTTCTGATAATCGGTTGGTGAGACATAGTTGAATCTGAATCAAGGAGAAACCGGAGCATTATAAGTCAGATCTACTGAAGATTTGGAGTGACCACGGCAGAAGTGTGGATATCCGCAGGTTTCCTTCGGTGAAGTTGTAGACCTTTCCTGAAATATATTTTAGCTGTCTTTTATCTGTTTCTGCAGAGATATGGGTTTAAATTGGTGTCTAGTTACTGGTGTTATTTTTTGGTTACTGTATTCTGAGAAGTTATTTGTTTAAAGGAGATTGGGTGATGCACATGTACTTGATGTTTTGGATCCAATTTGAAAATTTATGAAACGTGGTCCCTGGAAGAAAGAGAAGGTAGTAGCCTTCTGTAGGTCAGCACCTACGTACTAGTATCTTAGCTAGGACAAGAGATAAGGGGGTTGTAGCTCCCTTCCAGGAGAAGCTAGAAAACGAGAGAGGGTTGTAGCTCTATGCAGGTTGCAACCTGCGTACTAGAAAAGGACTGCACCAGTACAAAATCATTGTAAAAAGAAGTTTCTTTGAAAGAAGATAGAGACATATTGCAGCAGGTGGTTTTCACTCATATTGGGTTTCCACCTTATATCTAGTGTTGTTTGGTGTGACTGTCTATGTTTCTTGTTCCTGTTTATTATTATATGGTTCTTACATACATATTAATGGTTAACATCTAAAGAATAAATTACATTAAAATCTGGAAGGTACATACAAGTTTCATTAGTCAGATCTGCAAGTGTTTATAGGAAAAGATTTGATAATACTGATTCACACCCCCCCTCTCAGTATTATTTCCAAGACATTGGCGTTGTATCTTTCCACTGTATATGATCCTAACCATCTTGTCCTCAGCTTCCCTTTGAAATCCTTGTATCTTGATTCATACAGCAGCGCCCAATCTCCTTGCTGGAATTGCTTTTCATTAAGGTGTCAGTCATGCCATATCTTCCTCTGGAGTTGAACTACTTCTGAGTGGAGGAGGGCCTGCATTCTCTGTTCATCTAATCCATTCAGCTACAATAATATTTCACGCTGAGCATGGCTGAGATCTAAGTCCAGCTGAGCTACCACCCTCATTGTGTTGTACTCAAACTCTATGGACAACAAAGCTTTCTTCCCGTAGACCAGTTCATAAGGTGTGAAAGCTGTTGTAGTTTTCCAAGTGGTGTTGTAGGCCCGGGTGGCCTCAACCAGGCGATCTGCACAATCCTTTCTACTGCTGCTCACCTCCTTAGTCAAAATCTCTTCCAACGCTCTATTAGTGACTTCCACCTCCTCGCTTGCTTGTGCGTGATACGGGGTGGAATTTTTGTGCTTGATCTTGTGATGAGCGAGCAGGTCTTCAATCAGGTTAGAGGTGAACTGGCTTCCTTGATCGGTGACTAACTCTCTTGGGTAGCCAAACTTGTAGAAGATATTTTCCCTTAAAAATTCAGCCACTTTTTCTTCTATCGCTGCCTTGATTGCCTTTGTTTCTGCCCGCTTTGTTAGGCAGTCAGTGCACACAATGATGTAATACCTTTGCTTTGAAGGAGGGTTGATAGGACCCACAAAATCCATGCCCCACTTCTCAAATGGCTCGAAGGTCAGTTGAGGTTAGAGGGGCATTTCATCCCTTGGAGTCGGTTTCCCCATCCTCTAACATCGGTCACACTAGCTGATGTATCTTCTGACATCTTGATGAAGAGTAGGCCAATAGTAGCCTGCCTATAGAATTTTGAAGGTAGTTCTTTTTGCTGCAAAGTGGCCTCCACAGGGCCTATCATGACAGGTTAGGAGGATGTCAAATACTTCCTCCTCCCTAACACAACGCCTCAAGATCTGATCTAGGCCAATTTTAAACAGGTTGCCCCCGATCCAAGTGAATGGGGCACTCTTCCTCACAATTCTGCTATTCTCCTTTGAGGATAGGTGTGGAGGGGACTATGTTGAGACCAAGTAATTTGCTATATCAGCAAACCATGGAGAGAGTACTGAGATAGAAAACAGGTGTTCATCTAGCATCTGGTCATCCACTGTCCCTTCTTCACCTGCAGGCAAATCCAATCTAGACAGGAAGTCAGCAACAACATTTTCTTTACTTGGCTTGTCGACAATAGTCAAATCAAACTGCTGTAACAAAAGTAACCATCTAATGATGCGAGCATTTACATCAGGCTTATTCATTAAATATCTAGTCACATCATGATCAGTGTGTACGAATGTTGGATAACCAGTGATGTACTGTCTGAACTTGTTTAGGGAATGGACTACAGCCAGGAACTCTTTTTCGGTGACAGTATAGTTCATCTCTGCCTTGGACAAGTTTTTTCTAACAAAGTATATGGCATATGGTAGTTTCTCCTCAACTTGTCCTAAGGCTACCCCAATGGCTTTGTTCGAGGCATCGGTGTGGATGTGGAAGGTAGGGCCTAGTTTGGACGTCTCAAAATTGGGGTGGATACTAGCTTATCTTTCAACTCATCCAGAGCCCCTTGACAGTCGTCAGTCCATTTCAACTCAACATCTTTCCCTAAGAGGCTAAACAATGGCGAGGCTAGCTTACTGAAATCTTTAATGAATATTCTATAATATCCTACAAAGCCTAGAAAACTCTGAACATCTCTTACCATTTGAGGAGGTGGAACCTTTTGGATGATAGCAATCTTGTTAGGATCCACCTATAATCCTTGCTGAGAAATTGTATGACCTAGCACGGTCCCTTCAATCATCAGGAATTCACATTTTTCGGGACTGAGGGATAGGTTCATCTCAATACACTTGGTTAAAACTTTTACCAGGTTAGTCAATGCTTCTTGGAAGTTGGACCCATAAGGAGTAAAGTCATCCATGTAGATCTCCACCGAATCGTGAACCAGTTTTGCAAATATGCTCAATACTGCTCTCTAGAAAGTGGTAGGAGCATTGCATAGCGCAAAGGGAAGGACCCGGTAGGCAAAGGTACCCCATGGACAAGTGAAGGTGGTCTTATCTTGGTCTTTCGGGCTGATTTGGATCTGATTATACCCGTTGAACCCATCTAGGAAAGAGAAGAACTTCTTCCCTGCCAGTCCATCCAACACTTGATCTATGAAAGGCAAAGGGAAATGGTCCTTCTTGGTGGCTTTGTTAAGTTCTTGGTAATCTACACAAATTCTCCACTTCCCATTTTTCTTGGGCACAAGCACTTGAGGTGAGACCCACTCACTGTCAGAGATGGGGTAGATGAATCCTGCATCTAATAACTTTTGCAATTCTTCTTTGACAATGTCTTTAAGGGATGGACTCATTCTCCTCTGAGGCTGCCTGACTGGTTTACAATCCTCTTTAATGTAAATGTGATGGGTTTAGACCAAAGGGTGGACTCCTTTCATCTCCTTATAGCTCCAAGCGAAAGCATCCAAATGATTGTTCAATAAGCTACACAACTCCTTCTCCTGGGAGGGAGATAGGGATGAGCTGATCTTTAAGGTTCTTCCGGGGCCAAATTCCACATTCTTAACTCTGGGAGAGGTCAGATAAGCCACACAAAGGTCCACTAAAGAGCTGGCTTGGGTACCTTCCACCAACTCCTCTAATGATAGTGCACCGCGAGGTGGATTTTGAATCAAATTCTCAATCAAGTCATCCTCGATTTGAGGGCTTCCCCTGGTGGCTTCTATTGTGCACAAATTTTGGACTAAGGCCAAGCAATTATGAGCCAGATGACAACCAAGCATTAAGGAACAAGGGTGAGGATTCGTAGGAAGGGTTCCTCCTGCATTAAATGGCCCCTCCCTCGAAATCTCCACCTTGAGCTCGGAGTTCAGCAAGCCACGGAAAAGGATTCCCAAGGGCAGTCGAGCAGTTTTGTGTAAAGTGACTGATCACTGGCAGTTTGAGCAGAGGAGCCCCTTGAGTTAAGGAGAGTTGTTGGAGACCCTAGTAATGCATAAATAGGATGGCTTCCAGCCTTCGTAGGTTACATTTTGAACAGTTGTATTTTGCACTATAGTGTTGTTAGTTTCTCAGCTCATTTTGTAGTTTCTGTTGTACAACTTTCTTTGTGACATGGTTATTTTTTAGTAATGGAAAGCAGTTTCACTTGGCACCAGCTCTGAGCTTTTTCTTAGGAGCCTGTAGCTCTTGGGGTTGGGCCCAACCCAAGTGCCAAGGCTTCCTTTGTGTACTGTAATTTGTTTTTAGTGTCTTTGCAAAATAATTTTTGTTAAGTAGATTAAAATATTCCTTGGTTACCTAGATCATTGTTGATGATTAAAAAGGCTTTTCATGTTCAGATTGATTTGATAGGTTAATAACATAGAATATCTTCAGAAAAAGGCTATCAAGCACCTCTGATCTCACCTCTCCCTTAGTGGGACCATGAGCTGGGACCAAGGTGTCCTTGCTGCCACCAAAAACACTGTCTTTGCTTCATCATGCAATTATTAGTGTTATATTCTCATTTTCAGAAGTTGATACTAGTTGTGGTTACATGCTCAAGTTCATGATTTCTTAGTTTTCATAGCTATTTCACATGATTTCATTGCAAATAAATTTCTTCTCATTTTCTTTGTTGTTATTTAGGTCAGATTAGGTTAAAGTAGCTAGGTCCTTGATTTTTCGAGTCTTTGTTTGTTCAGTTTGAGAAATAACTTGCATAGCACCTGTAACACCTCTCTATCTACCTGTACTCTATCAATCCCACCTACTCCATCCCTCTAACTCGGATTCTTGCCTTACATTTGCCACATGCTCTCGCTTTGCCCTAAATTCCATATTTTTGTGCAACATTGCTCTACCCCTCCTTGAACAAATCCAACCATCCTCACCACTCCTCAGCTCCCTCCACCAAGTCCTGGACCTCCTCACACCCTTATCTCACCTCCATACCCACTTCTTCACCTTTCTTCCTCCATCAACCCTCCAAAATTCCCTTTTGGAACATCCTGTAGAACCCCTGCAAACTTCCTGTAGAAGCTCACGAAAGCAGTTTCTTGATATCCGAACACTGTGAAACTCTTTGGAAGGGTGTTAGGGACCCCTTAAGCCCTCTTCTAACCTTCCCAACCTCCTAAAAGTGCCTCGCCAGTTCCATTCCTCTCCTCGCCTCTGCATAGTAAAAAATAGTTAAAGCACATGCATGATAATTCTGACAACTTACTGAAGAAAAAAAAAGAAAAAAAAAAAAAAAAAAAGAAAAAAAAAGAAAAAAGGAAGAAAAAGAAAAAAAGAAATAAATTTTAAATTTCTAGATGTTACTATAGAAGTAGCTTAGACACATGCATTTTACCTTCCTAGAAGTCAATGGCATCTCTTTTAGTAGCTTCCATCCTCTTTCTTGCATCAATAGGGCTAGTTGGTAAAATTAGGGTTTGCATTTCCTTTCAGCTTTTTAGTTTCTTTCTGCAAGTAGATTAGTCTCCTTTGAGTTAGCTTCCATCCATCAGTTAAAAAGCTTCTTCCTAGAGCTTATAGAAGTTGGCTTAAGCTCCTAGCGGACTTGTGCCAACTGACCAAGTGACAGCCGTGGCAAGAGCTAGTACTTGTGCATACAGCACCGTCGCTTCCAAGTTTGTTACGAACTACCAGGTTGATAAAAGTAAAGAAGGAAGTCCCAAGAGTTGCAACATTATTGCTGCAATACTGGAGCCCACTAATAGGATCCCTAGAGGTGACCCTAAATTTAAAGAGGATAGAATCTAGAACCAATAAAGGGAAGTAGAGTATGAGATCCAATTGTTGCGAGACTCTTTGTTGCCAAACATTGAGCTATACAAGTAGTCTATTATAGAGGCAAATGAGGTGAAGAAGTAGTTGTAACAACTACTATAATAGGGTGTCATTCAACCAAGTGCCTCACCATGTTGATCACCCATCATCATTGTGCCCAATAAAGATGAGCCCTGGTGGATGTATATTGATTATAGGGTATTAAAAAAATTACACTCAAGAATGGGTACCCCTTTCCTAGGATAGATGCCTTGTTGAACTAGTTGCAACAAACCAAATACTTCACCAAGTTGGATTCAAATTCAAGATATCACTAGGTTTAGGTTAAAAAAGAGGATACTTGGAAGATCAACTTCAAAACCAACCAAGGTTGTATGAGTGGTTAGTCATGTTGTTTGGTCTATGCAATGCATCAACTACGTTTATGAGGTTAATGAATGATATATTGTACCCTTTTATAGATTCATTTTAATTGTTGATTTTGATGATATATTGGTACATAGTGCTACCTGGGAGGGGCACATCTCACATTTGATGTAGGTGCTAGACACATTAAAGAAGTACCAGTTGTTGGGAAATCTCAAGAAGTGTGATTTTGTATAGTAATTTTTACTGTATCTAAGATATGTGATAGGTAGGGGAGAGATGAAGATAGATCCTGCCAAAATGGAGGCCATTATGAAGTGACCAATGCGTACTAATGTTGTTGAGTTCAGGAGTTTCGTCAGGGAAACATAGAACTTGAAGAAATTCATAGTGTTGCTTTAAAAAACAACAACACCACTCCACACCATAACAATGAGTGGGAAGAGTTTCTAGATGGAAAAGGGTAAATGACCTGAATGTTGGGAAATATTGTTAATGCTATGCAAACTCCCTCATCCAATAAAAAGAAATGCGTTTAGGATTGTCTCAAATTAACCAAATGTGAGGAATTATGTGTCAAGTGTTGAGTGTCTTTTAGGAGAAATTTATGAGGTTAATTAGCTATTTAAAACACATATACAACAAGTAAATTGTAGAAAAGTAAAACACAACAACTCATAACACAAAGCTAATAAAGGGGTTCACCCCTCTTGGGATACATCTCCTTGGATCCGCTTCAATGGCTAGACCCTCTTTAGATTAATGGTCAATTCTTTGATTAGATGCACCTACAATGCTCCAATGTCTTTTCAACTTGCTCCATTGGATTCAGAAGACCCAAAAACCCCAAAAATGATTATCCAAGCTTTGCAATTGGACTTCAGCTGATCTAGGCTTGATCTCCTCTTCTGGTGGCCTTAGGCTTCCTTAAACTTCAACGTAGCAAAACCACATATATAAGTGCCTTTCTACCTCTGAAACCTATTCCATTGTGTTTAGAACATCCAAAAATGGCTATCTAGCCTCTTTTTGCACCCAATTTGGTTGAAAACTAAAGAAGTTATGACCTTTCCTAGTTTCTCGACTATTCGCTCCACAAATTGCACCAACTCTGGCATGATCCTACAATTTCGCCCCATTTTATGCTAATGGAGAGACAACTTCCCCAATTTTCGGTCGAATTTGTAGGACTAGTAATTGGGCCACTAAACCCCGCCAGCAGTTAAACTAAATGTTAGCAGTTAGTATTGGAGCGTTCACATGCTGGCGGTTACCTCGACGATTAGGCTCCCCTGACAGTTACGGTAATTGTTAACGGTTAAGGTTAGAGCGTTCACATGATGGCGGTTAAGGTTAGCACCCACCTCCCAAACTTTGGCACATTAACATTTAAATATAAACGAAAATGTTTATGGTTAAGTCACATAGTTGTGGCATAGCGGTAGGTCTTGGTGCTTGTGTGGGCTAGGTCGCAGGTTTGACTCTACTGGCTTGCCAAAAAATTTTACACGACCTTTGAGAGGGCACGTGGCGGCCTTTGGGCTTGCCACATGCCAGTGTCTCATTGGTCCACCTCAAATTCCTTTGACTAATAACATGCTGACAATTATCACAATCCATTTGAGCCACTTTTTGGAATATTCTTTTTATTGACTGGGCTATATGGATGCCTAGTCAGCATCCCAGTCAGCCCTTGTTAAACAGACATGGACAACGACAAATAATAGGAAAGATAAAGCATGCATTGCATTTTTTATTAACAATAGATGTACATTTATAGTACAATATGGTGACCGTTGGGATTCACATCCCAAGGTCCCTTGGACTGCTTTGTTCATTCGGCTTCCACGCTAACCCTTTAGGATTAGGTGTCCAACATTCCGCCCCTTAATCCGAAGGGTTATGTATGAGTCCAAGAAAAGAGCTGTAATACAAAATGTGCAATAATGCATGGCAGCACTAGGCTGAATGTGCTCTATGAAATGTTGGTAAAAAAAAGGGCGGTGGTTTAAGGATAGCCACCAACACTGGAACGCTTAGTGCAGTTCCCGGAACTCTTCCAAAACTCGCAAGAAGCTGTAAGTCTTCTGCTAGAGGAAGTGATCTATTGTTTCAAAGAGGGAAACCTTCAACCATAAAAGGGAGGCCTCACCCCATATAAAAGGTAAAACTTCAACCTGTAAAAGGGAAGTCTCAACCTGTGATGGTTTAAGGATGACCAACAACTCTGGAATGCTTATGCAATTCCTGGAACTCTTCCAAAGCTGGCGAGAAGCTGGAGTCTTCTGCTAGAGGAAGTGTTCTCAATTTTGTTCCCGAAACTCTTCCAAAGCTGGCAAGAAGCTGAAGTCTTCTGCTAGAGGAAGTATCCCAAATCGCCAACTGAAGGCATGTTCACGGACATCTGTGTCTTTGGCTACAACTCTGAAACTGGTGTGGCAGGTTGTGGCTCAGGTTCGCTTGATGTGACTTTGAAGCTTGTAGATGACCATCATTTCCCCCCCTGTCAGATACAAGGTGAAGATGGAGAAAACTCACCTGCAAGACTGTTCAATATTCTGGAACAAGTTCTGACATGTGTTTGAAATATCTTCTTGGCTGTTGATGCCCATTGCCAAGAAGCGATCCATCCTAGATGAATCTTTGTTCTTGCAGGGTGTTTTTTTCTGAAGCATCTGTTTGAAGAATGGCTATTTTTATGACAGTGCTTACATGGATGAAGATCAAAACAGTGATCTTTCAGATGGCCAACTCGATCACAGTGTTGGCATTTCACGATCTGTTGTTGTTGTTGTTGTGGAAGAGGAGCAGACTCTGGAACACCTGGAGGTGAACTGTCATGAGGAGTAGGTGAACTGTCATGAATAAATCCAACACTCTGAAAATGGATGGGCTTGGCGTAGTCTGGAATATGAAAGGACAAGTCCTTGTTATATCCAAGACCAGTTCTGTGCTTATTGTGGACAAGCTGTTCCAAAGGTCTGATGATGGGCTTGGGAAGTGCAGACTGAGTTTCTGTATCTGCGTGTACAACTGCTTCTTTATTTAAATGCACTGTAACATTATTGTCTCGTTGTTTATGGGAGTCTGTTTCAATCTTCTGAATAGACACAAGTTCAGAATGATGACTCCATTGTTGTAGTTCTTCCTGCTGCAGCTTTGTCTCAAGCTGCAAAAGCTCAATATTCTCATGTGCATTTTGGAGAAAAATTTTAATATTGGAAAGAGAGGTTTTGTTGATCTTAACCATCTCATCAACAGTGGAAAGTATTAAATTATTCAGTAGTTTCAATACATCATCTATTCTATCCATTTCAGACCAATATAATCAAAGAACTGATGTTATCTTCAGCTACAAATTGGTCTATAAATAATTTCAACTATTAGATGAGT
>APFE031153605.1:75873-88483 GCA_000404065.3 Pinus taeda | reverse complement strand
GAACATGAACATTATTGACTTGCTGTTTATGGGAGTCTGTTTCAATCTTCTGAACAGAAACAGGTTCAGAATGATGACTCCATTGCTGTAGTTCTTCTTGCTGTAGTTGTGATTCAAGCTGCAAAAAATTGATCTTTTCTTGTGCATTTTGCAAATAAGTTTGAATATCAGTGAGAAAATCCTTGCTGATTTTGACTGTATTATCCATAGTAGAGAGTATTAGATTGTCCACTAATTCTAATATTGCACTAATTGGAGCCATTTTTAATCCTCAAAAAATAGTAAAAACAATGAGGAAAAGATGGACACCAATTGCTCTTCAAATCAATCAGCTTGCAATAGATTCGGCACACAGAATGGTGATATTCGGAAAACAGACTCCTCACTCAAAAATGAATTTTCTTCAATTCACCTGAGAATTTAACTTCCAACAAATTAGGAATCAAATCAATACATATATTCCTGTGATCTGTATGCCTTCTCCAGCGCTACCAAACCATTTCACTGCTCAAAAGATCATCGAACATAAACAAATCAGCTCATTATAGTTACACTCAAACACTCATATACACACAGGAAACAGCACAGCTTCGCTTTTTCTGAAATTGCCCCTTTGCAAGCTTCTTGGATACAAGCAACTAGATTTATTGAGTTTACAATCTTATTTAAAGACGAAAATGAGCTTTATCAATGAAGCAAAGATTGTATGGATGGATCAAATCACATTTTTTTGCAACGTGAATATGCCTTCAGTTTTTCTCAGATAAATGCTGTTGCCAATGCGCTAAAACAAATGAGTCAATCAAAGAAAATGCCACTCATTCCCTGCTGCCAGACTCTTCATACCAGGTATAGAAATTACAAAAAGGTACCGAATTTATTCGTTATTTTAACCTATTTCAACGTAAATTCATGAGAATGTGTGCAGACCCACTATTTATGTTTGGTCACGAATAAGATTACGATAACGAGCAAAACACATGGTGGGGCAAGTAAATTATGGAGGATTTCCCGTCAACTGTTGTTCAAGCGTGAGAGGGCCGACTCTGTACCTGCTATTGCATCTAATGCAATAGTAATCAATTTTGTAACAACTCCCGCTCTCCGTTTCGTATTCGAATCTCCAGAAGTAGGTGGGCTCTCGCCCAGTCAATCAAGCCCCTTCTCAACCTTATATCGACAAGTAGTTAAATCTGCCTTTGCATGAAAATCATCTCAACCTTATATCGACAAGTAGTCCTGCGGCTGGTGGAGGCAGAAACCAAGTGAAGACATCACGTGATTATACGGCGAGAATTAATATTTTTTTCGTTGGAAATCCTGTAATAAATCAAATGGGGCATTGATGGCACCAAGGTCAACCTTTTTCTTGCAGCAAAGTAAACCAGGGCTATGATGATTGAGTTTTCGAAATATGGGAAAATAGTGTGGAAAATCATTACATCCTGATTAGGGCATCGCTAGAAATCACCTCTACTTTATATTCACAAGGAACAGTCCTCTTAGTTCGTTGGAATCGACAATTGTGGATATTGTGGATATAACGTGGATGTAATAGACAATATTTAAATCTGCCTTTGCATGAAAACATAAAGTATCAATTCTGGGCTTCAATTTAATTTTCCATTACTAGAGATAACTTGATTTTGAGAATCGAAAGAAAAAACAAATGTATATGCTCTAGATGTGGAGAATCCTGTCCCAGAACCCCATAGTTTTTGTTTTAGCTGCTGCTGCGCTTGGATTGCAACCGTGACAAAGGTAGATGACCGATAGCAGGCGCTACGGTTTGACTCCTCAACTAGACATAGGGCAAATATTACTGGATGCACAAAACCGCTGGCTTCGTCCGACTGAGGTCTGTGAAATCCTTCGCAATTATAAATTAAGTCCTATATATTCTGAAAAAGGGATGTTCTCAGAATTTAATGCTATCAGCCTTCCACAATACCATCTATTTTCTCTGCAAAGAAAAAAAGAACTTTTAACTCCGCAAGCTGTCTAAATAAATTTGTACGCAAACCTTCTGCGGATATGCTTCTCCGCACTCGTGACCTGGGAACTACAAGATTTGGCGGTGGCTCAGATTGGAGGCAGACCACAACTACCGTAAGATTATCAGCAGTCTTACGTTTTATTCAACCTTCTTTCTCTGCTTGATTCAATTCTGCTGGTTTACAAAGAGGTCTTTTCCTCAGACAGTAGAACTTCCGTGAATACTAATCAAACAAGATTTTAGAAGCAGATTACATTCAGTCCATTCAGCAGGAAATTGCAAAAGTGGTTAAACTGCAGGAAGATCTGGATATCGATGTTCTAGTGCATGGTGAACCTGAGAGAAACGACATGGTAGAATATTTTGGGGAACAGCGTTCAGGGATTTGCATTCACAGTTAATGGCTGGGTACAGTCTTATGGTTCTCGTTGTGTGAAGCCACCGATTATTTATGGAGATGTCAGCCGCCCAAAACTAATGACTATGTTTTGGTCAAAATATGCCCAGAGTTTGACTGGTCACACAAGGGAGAGCGCCCCAGCCGTTTCAAAATCGAACAATAATGCAAACCTGGAGTAAAATAAAGTAACTGAGATATACCAGACCAGCGTTCAATCCTTCGCAATCTTTCACGCAGAGATTTGGTACACGTGGGTTATGGATGGTAGGATGTCAGGCCATCATTCAACATAGGCAGCGCTGGAATAAGGCAGAGGCGTTATGTCAGACAGCGGTGCCAGAGGAGTCAGGTACGCAGTCTTCAGGCAGGTACCACATCAGACAGCGCCAGCAGAGGAGTCAGGTACGCAGTCTTCAGGCAGGCAAACGTTTCCTTCAGGTGTGAAGACTGGGCCAGCACTATTCAAGGAAACTCAGATCAGTTGCTCAGGGAAAACAGGCCACTCATCATGGCTCTGATACCATGTTAAACAGACATGGACAACGACAAATAATAGGAAAGATAAAGCATGCATTGCATTTTTTATTAACAATAGATGTACATTTATAGTACAATATGGTGACCGTTGGGATTCACATCCCAAGGTCCCTTAGACTGCTTTGTCCATTCGGCTTCCACGCTAACCCTTTAGGATTAGGTGTCCAACAACCCTGTACCCAAAATTTTGCCTATTTGACAAAGTGAACATAAGTCTCTATCTTTCTGATACGAGTTTTATTTTGAGTGAAACGAGTTGCGTTGGGATTGTATTGCCAAGACGGTTGTGGTCATTCAAATATTGAGCAATTATGAGCACTTTGATTTTTGAGCAAATTTTTGCCCCTAATCCAGATTCTGATCACTCTTTCTCACTGACGGGATTTTGGACCCACAAAAGTTGGTTATCTGATGAGAGTTGAATACTCTTCTCCTTCCCAAGTTTATCAATTGATTCTACTTGGAAAAATCACCATGACAACCACCTGGGTTCACTGACATGCCTTGTCTTGCAAATGGCTTGGTACTCCAACCAATGTTCTCCTTTTGTTGTTGACCCAATCCAACACTTGCTGGCTGCTTGCTGATTAAACACCCTGCTGTACAAAAGCGATCCCTCGGTGTTTGGAAAGCCGATTGATGGCCTTCCCACTAAGAATCATGTTCCTCCTTTGCAACACATGCATTTGATGCAAGCTTCTCCTTGGAAACCACTTTTCCAAGTTAAGCCCATCTAAGTGAACTACAACAATGAGTTCCAATATAAGTAATAAAAAGAAAAGAAATGAACATTCTTTTACCTCCACGGTTCCAAATTCCACATTTGGAAGAATTCATTCACCATCTCTTTCGCTTCTTGGCGTCAACACATCAAATGGTCTACAATGGCTGCAATTTTTTTTGGCATTTTTGTCCACTTCCGCTTCTTGATTCCATCATCCTCGAGTATTAACATGTTGGTCATGTCATGATTTGAGAATGAAGGCTAATCATGAGCCTCTTTCTCAAGCATGGACCTTCCAAAATCCGGCGACATCTTGTCACAAGAAAAACCATTAACCTTGAAAAACACTCATGCAAGAATATAACTTGATGACCTCTTCCTTTTGCTTCTTCAAAGAAACAAATGTCACATCATGTGAAAATCACCATGTACTCTTACATCTTGGTGTATAAACATGCTTCTTCAAACAACCGACTTTCAATTCAAGCAAAAGCATGTACAACAACTTGACGATTTACAACAAGAATTCCACATTCTCATGAAACAATTCGTCACATCTCCCTTTCATATTTGGAGACAAAACCAACTCTTCCAAGTTGATATAACATACATGTAACAATCAATCGACCACACAAACTGACGCTCATGCATGTGCAAATGATCAACATTCTCAAGTTGACAACATACGTGTTAACAAAGAAATCAACCAACACAAGTCAATCACTCATGCATGTTCAAGCACAATGAAACTATTAAAAATTCCATTGTTCACACACAAAAACTCTCATTCATGTATAAAAATTATCAACTCTCTCACAAGTAAAATCACAAGTACAAGAATCCCCTTGTTATGTACGAGAACTTAAAGATCTGAAATGACCAAATTTGCTGCAATAAAGTGAGTAACCATCTTTGTTGCATCTAAGTGAGTAACCATAACTCTAATTTTCCAACATCTCGCTTCATGCAATATGCAACATACTTTCAAGAGAAAAGAAATGCATCCAAATAACAAGGAAATGCATCAATAAGGCAAGATTTGCATCAATTATCAAAAGAAATGCAAGGCCTTAATTGGTTAAGAAATCTAACCATCTCTTTAGAAACCATTTCAATGGCGCTTCTTTCAGCGGTACTTCATCATGTGTATCATCCTGACCCACATCAATTATGGAATCCTCTTTTCCATTCGTGCCAAAATCTCTCTCCACCTTCTTCAAATGTCGTGGATTACTTGTTGGATGCAAAGTCCAACACTTGTCTACAAGATGACCTTTCTTATGGCATTGAGTGCAAAATAATTGCATCTTCTTTTTAACATGGTTTCCATTATCCAATGGATCTTTGGCTTTCTGTCTCTTTTTTTTTGAAAGTTTCCCGTGCATGGCTATCCTCTTCCAATACCTTGAAACAGTATGGTTATTCAAACCACAAAAGGAACATGTAAATTTTCTCCAAATATTATGTGAAGATTATCATTTTTATCATAATCAAAAGAAACTTGATTAAAGGAAGATTTATACCTTGCACATTCACCTTTGTCGCCTTCTTGAAGAGGTGAATTTGATGAGGTAGTGGCTCTCTTTGAAATACCAACAATGGTTTCAATGACCTTAGAGATTTCAACATCGTCTTATTTTCCATTTCCACTAGTTGCATGCTTATGAGCATCTTCTTGCAAAGTGGGTATAAAACTTTTGCATTCCTCATGAACACAAACTTCACAAGCTTGAGGTAATGAACATGTAATGAAATGCCTTCTTGGAACACCTTCATGTGCCTCCTTGGCTTTGGAGAATTGTCCATCATGTTTTCCATAACCAAGACCCAAATACTTAGGCCTTTCCTCAACAACAATTGGCTCAACTATGTCTTGTGCATGTTTTCCTAACCCTTTACCTTCATAACCCATTTTCATCAATAATTTGGAGCCTATTCCTCTAGTGTGTCTTTCAAAAGCACCAAAACATTCGTTTTGAGAGAAAATTGAAGATAAAATTGAATCGCATACCTCATTTTCATGCACATACTTGGCTAGGGTTTCCTTGGCATCGTGGAGTTGAATATCCATCTCATGCATTTTTTCAAGAAGGTATTGTTTCTCCTCCTTCATGGCCATAAACTTCTCTTGAAGTATAGTGTTCTCCTTCCTATCTTCATTCATCTCTTGCACCATATCTCTCATGATGATAAACTCTTGCAACATCTCTTCATTAAAGAGTCTTGCTAAGGAAGATGGATTAGGAACATCACTTGTTGAAGCTGCTATCACACTTGCAATGCATCAAAAATATTCACAAAGCTTCAAAAATTTTCTCGACAAAGAAGCATCTAAGACCATCTCCCTTCTTTAACTTATACACATAAACTTGCATACAGTTAAATTCTCCTTGCACAAATACAAAACCAATAGCTAATTTTCTAGCTAACCTTGGCAAACCATCTTAGGGTTAAAATGAGCTAACTCTAATACCAACTTGACATGAATGTTGGGAAAACTTGTTAATGTTATGCAATATCCCCCATTAAATAAAAAGAAATGTGTTTAGGATCGTCTCAAATTAACCAAAATGTGAGATATATGTGTCATGTGTTGAGTGTCTTTTATGAGAAATTTATGAATTTAATTAGTTGTTTAAAACACATATACAACAAGTAAATTGCATATAATTAAAACAAAACAACTCATAACACAAATCTAATAAAGGAGAGAATGCCTCCTGGGCTACATCTCCTTGGACCTACTTTAATGGCTAGGCCCTCTTTGGATTAATGGTCAATTCTATGATTACATGCACCTGCAGTGCTCCAATGGCTTTGCAACCTACACCATTGGATTCAAAAGACCCGAAAACCCCAAAAATGACTATCCAAGCTCTACAATTGGACTACAACTGAACTAGGCTTGACCTCCTCTCTTGGTAGCCCTAGGCTTCCTTAAATTTCAACGTAGCAAAACCATGTATAGAAGTGCCTTTCTGCCTCTGTAACATGTTCCACTGTGTTTAGAACATCCAAAAATGGCTATCTAGCCCATTTTTGCACCCAATTTGGTCGAAAACTGAAGAATTTATGACCTCTCCTAGTTTCTCCACTATTCGCTCCACAAATTGCACCAAATCCCGCATGATCCTACAATTTCGCCCCATTTTCTGCTAACGGAGTGACAAATTCCCCAATTTTCAAGTGAATTTGTAGGACGGGTAACTGGCCCACTAAACCCCACCAATGGTTAAACTAAATGTTAGCGGTTAATATTGGAGTGTTCACGTGCTGGCAATTACCTTGACGGTTAGGCTCCCCTGACGGTTACGATAACTACTAGCGGTTAAGGTTAGAGTGTTCACATGCTGGTGGTTAAGGTTAGCATCCACCTCCCAAACTCTGTGGCATTAAGATTTAAATGTAAATGAAAATGTTTATGGTTAAGTCACATGGTTGTGGCATAGCAGTAGGTCTTAGTGCTTGTGTGGGCTAGGTCACGGGTTCAACTCCGCCGGCCTGCCAAAACATTTTACATGACCTTTGAGAGGGCACGTGGTGGCCTACGGGCTTGCCATGTGTCAGCTTCTCATTGGTCCACCTTAAATGCCTTTGACTAATAACATGCCAACACTTGTCACAATCTGATTGAGCCAGTTGTTGGAATATTCCTGGAATATTCCTTGGAATATTCTTTTTGCTGACTGGGCTGTACAAATGCCTAGTCAGCATCCTAGTTAGCACTATGCCCAAAATTTTCCCTGTTTAACAAAGCGGACATGAGTCTCTATCTTTCTGACACGAGCTTCATTTTGAGTGAAATGAGGTGCGTTGGGATCGTATTATCGAGACGAATGCATTCGTTTAATTTTTGAGTGATTCTGAGCACTTTTATTTTTGAGAAAATTTTTGCCCCTAACCCAGATTCCAATTAGTCAATAGAGGGCCTTTAAGGAGCGAAAGAGGAAGATTAACCAAGAATTGGTTCTAGCATTACAAAACTTGCAATATTCCTTTAAAATGGAGATTGATCTCAGTGGGTATACTATAGGAGTAGTCTTGATGCACAGAGTACCCTTAGAAAGTATTACATGGGGCAGTGCCTTAGTGCAAGCTATGAAGAAAATGGAAACATTATCTGATGGGAAAAGAGACAATAATACGTAGATATAACCAACCACTACAGTACTTGTAGGCCCAGAGTAAGCTACAAGAAATTGGGCACTACAAATGGATGGGGTTTCTACAACAATGTCATTTAGTGATCAATTATAAGAAGGGAAACACAAACACATTTGTTGACATGCTTTTAAGGCCACTTAATATAAAAAATCATAACTTTGGGAACTTAGATGCACATGGAGCCATTCACCCAAGATGCATATAAAAAGGTATATTTAGAGTACGAGGACTTGAAAAAGGTGTTTCAGTAGTTGTAGAGCTAGAGTCATGTGCATGATGGTGACAACATAATTAGCATCTCCATGACAGGTTACTCTATAGGCTGGATAAGTTATGTTTTCTTAAAGGTGAGTGAATAAAACTAATTAGATAGAGTCACACCTCCAAGGTTGCAAGGCACTTTAATATAAGGAAGACAGTGGCCAACTTGAAGAGGTACGTGTACTAGCCTAGGATGCAAGAAGAGGTAGCTAGGTTCATAGGATGATGCATGATTTATTGTACTAGTAAGCCTAGTATTAAGCAATAACGTCTATAACACCTATTGTACCCACCTGTCCTTGTGAAAGAATTTCCATCGACCTTATGGGAGGTATACCAACAACTAGGAAGGGACATGACTACTTGTTTGTGGTATTTGATAGGTTAAGTAAGATGTGTGCTCTGATGCCCTATAAAATGACCATCAAAGGGAAAGAAGCAACACAATTATTCTTTGGACATGTTTGGGTGCACTTTGGGATACCAAGAAGTGTCATTTTAGATGAGGACAATATTTATCAATTCATTTTGGACGACATTGTGGAAGAATATGGGCATGAAGTTAGAAAGCTCTATAACATTCTATCCACATACATATGGGAAAATAGAAGTAGTTAATGGGAATTTGGTGCAACTTTTGAGGGGTTACAATCAAAAGCTTCTAAAGACTTGGGATGAAAATCTTGTTTATATAAACACTCTTATAACATAATAACCCACACTTCTACTAGTAAATCCCCATTTGAAACTTGTTTTGGATATTTTCCACCTTCACCATTGGATATTACATATAGGTAGCAAGGGGGAGAGAGGGAGGATTTCATAGGGGATGCCTTAAAGGCAGAAAAAATTGTTGAGGAGATCAGGCACATCCATCTACATCTACAAGAGACACTGCAAAAGTTGTGAGAAAAATACAAATCCAGGCAAGATCAACATCGAACAAAGAAGTCATTCAAGGTGGGAAATAAAATATGGTTGTAGTTGAATAAGGATAGGCTACAAGGTCTTAGTAATAAAATCAAAGCTCTGCAATATGCCCCCCTTGAGATACTAGAGAAGGTGGGGGATAACACCTATAGACTTAGTTTACCCCTGTATATGTGCATTTACTTAGTGGAGAATGTACAAATCCAAAACTCTATGGACCTTTCATGCTAAATTAGGAAGAGGAATAGGTCCCACCTTCTATAGAGTAGTTGGCAATGGATGCTTAAGAATAGTTGACAAAGGATGAAATTTCATAGAATAGGTCTAGAACTACGTGACAAAGGTAGCATGACCTTTTATAGATTGGGTTGAAAGGATAGCTTCCAGGCAAGGCTAAAAGATAAATCTAAGAGAAAGTGGAGGAACAACTTTATCACCTCATTTAGTGAAATATTTTGGGGACCAAAAGCCTCCCAAAATGGGGAGGTATAATTTTGGATTGGATCATTATATTATTTTTTTATCCATCTTGATGATTTTAGATTGGAAAATTTTGAAGGAATAAACTTATAGGACCATTTTTACTTAAGGGTCCCAGTTTGGAAATTTAGGGTTTGAAACCTTCCAAAAGTAGTTTGAGGCATCAAATTGCATTTTTTGAGGTAAAAATTTGACATTTAAGTTGAAATCCATAATGTTATTCTACACATAAATACCTTTGCAACAACAAAATAATCACCTCAATCAAAGTCCATATGCAAAATTTATGCCACCTGAAAGTTGACCCTCATCTTTCAACCACCATGATTTGAGAGGATGCCACATCAACCCCCATGATTCATGGAAAAGGGGATATCCATGTGGTCATGATGAATAATACTCTATAAAATTTCATATTGTAATTATAATTAAGAGTTGAAGGGGTCAAACTTACCACTAGTAGGCTATCGAGCTGTGTTATAACTGAACCACTACGAGGAAAAGGAGTTTCATTCTATTTGAGTGGATTTTATCCCATAGATGGATAAAGTAGTTGAGAGTGGATATAGAGAGAGAAAATAGAGAGGGTTTGTATACTAAAACAACCCATGGTCCACACATCTCACTTCTTTTTACTTGCATCCATTTCCATTTAGAGAAAGAGAGAGTGGAGAAGCCTCACCTTCCAATGGTGTTTTCTCCTAGAAAGGTTCCTAGGTCATATATTGTCTTATTGTGCTTTGCAATTGGTTGTTCTATTTATTCTCTATTTTATACATAATTACAATTTTCATGCATGTGTAATAAAATGTAATTATTGAATCTATAAATCTAAGGAGAAATTAACCCTCATAGTGTAGATTTCGTATTTTCTAATATATTTTAGTAGATCTATTGTGATGAACTATCCAGTGGAATATCCATGAAAATGTACAGATCGTACACATTCCAAAGGAGAATGAGAGTAAGCTAGATAAGAAATATGAAAAGTGTGTCTTTATTGGATATAAATAGGGGTTGAAAGGTTATAATATTTGGAACCCAATAACTAAGATATCTGAGATGCGTTGTTTAGAGAAATAAAAGATGTTGTCCAACAATAAGTCCTACCAAGAGAGAAAGAGCCAAAGAATCTAGAGTTTGAATTGAAGGATGATGTTTCAAAATCTACAAAAGAAAAAGAATTAGAAGAAGAATAACATCATACTCCATATTAAGGAGATCGATTTAGAAAATAAGGTAGCCAAGGTATACTCCACCTCATATTCATACAAATTTTTCTTTGTTTACTATGGATATTGATGATCCTAGAATAGTTAGGGAAGCAGTAGATTTAGAGGATGTCAAACTTTATAAAAAGGAAATGGTTGAAGAAATGACACCATTAGACAAAAATGAGGCTTGGGATGTAGTAAATTTTCCAAGTGGAAGAAAGTACATTGGAAAAAAAGGGTATTTAAGAAGAAGATGAACTCAAAAAGAAAAGTGGAGAAATATAAAGCTCAGTTAGTAGCTGCTAAAGGTTATTCCCAAGTAGAGGGATTTGACTTTGGTGAGATTTTATTTTATTTTATTTTTACTTTTATTTTTATTTTTTTTTCTCTTGTTACCAAGTTAACTTCTATTATATTTCTTTTATCTGTTATTATTGCTTTTGATTTTTAAGTAGAAAAAATGGATGTGAAGACAATGTTCCTCATGGGGATATGGAAGAAAAATTCTACATGAAGCAACCATAAGCCAATGCAATGAAGGAAAAGAAAAAGCTAGTATGCAGGCTGAAAAAGTCCCTATATGGGTTAAATCAATCACTAAGGATGTGGTATAAAAGTGTTGATACTTATATATTTGGACTTGGATTTGCAAGGAACAAAGTGGGTTATTGTGTGTATTTCAAATTAGTTGGTGATAATATTATTTATTTAGTCTTGTATGTGGATGATATGTAGGTGATAGGAAATGACAGGGAAAACATCTAGGAAGTGAAAAATCGATTTTCCTCTAAATTTGACATGAAGGATCTTGGTGCTACAAATTTCATTTTAGGAATGAAAATGATAAGAGACCGGGAAAATAAGAAATTCTAGTTAAATTAGAGGAAGTATGTCGAGATAATATTGCAGAGGTTTGATATGCAACAATGTAAACCAGTAAAGGTGCCTATTATTGTAGGTGTAAAGTTATCTACAGATCAATGTCCTAAGACACAAGAAGAGGAAGAGGACATGTTATGTGTTCCATATGCCAATGTGGTTAGAAGTTTGATGTATGCAATGGTTTGTACTAAACCGAAGATTGCACATGTAGTGATAGTATTGAGAATGTATATGTCAAAAACCAAGGAAGGAGAAATAGATAGTAGTAAAGAGGGTTTTTAGGTATTTAAATGGTATTACTAGTTATGGATTGTGTTACCAAGTAAAAATATGATTGGACAATGTGTTAGACATACATGGAATTGTTGATGTAGAGTGGACTGAAGATTTGGATTGTAGAAGATATACAATTGGGTATGTGTTTGAACTATTTGGAGGAGAAATTAGTTGGATGAGAAAGAGACGGTCTATAGTGGCACTTTCAACTACAAAAGCTAAATACATGGTAGCCACTCATGTGATCAATGAAGCAATATGGCTACAAATATTGTGCTTAACTATTGGATTTATACAACAAGATATAAGGATAAATTGTGATAGTCAAAGTGTAATCTTCCTAACGAAGAACCAAGTGCATCATTCTAAGACAAAGCATATTAATGTTCAATATCACTTTGTGAGAGATATGATTGAACACAAAAAGGTGCTACTAGAAAATGTGGACACTTTGAAAAATGTTGTAGATTCATTAAAAAAATATGTGAGCAATGTACAATTTATCTTGGTGTACAGAAACAATAGGCATTAACACGATGGATTCTTGATTGCATACTCATGCAACCCCTTGCATGTAAAGAAAACAACAAGTGGGAGAATGTTGGGTACATTTAATATTCTTTGTATGAATACCATCATGTGTTGTACGTTGTGCTAGGCACAGTAACCCCAATTGTTCAAGGGGATAAGAGAGGGGGTGGAGTCTACTTCATTCAGTGAGTTTAGGGGAAGTGCCTTCCCCCCCC
>APFE031153605.1:17118-60611 GCA_000404065.3 Pinus taeda | reverse complement strand
GAAGTATGGTCACTTATTCAAAAGTTGCAAAAGATCCCAATTCAAACAATATTGCCAAAAATTGAAGAGGAAGGAAAATTCATATTGGAACCTGGAGTAGTCACAGAAACAATAACCCGACAGCTACGAAATCGATCAATTTCAGAGTATCTCATCAAGTGGAAGAACTTACGCGCTGAAGATTCCACATGGGAGGACAAGAATTTTATACAGAAGCATCAAGAACTACTCAAGCGTAGAGGACAATGCTTTTTGAAGGAGAGGGGCATGTTAGGCCCCTATAATACTAGTGTAACCCCTTATTGTTATTAGTACAACCCACTTAATATATTGATGTACCCACGTAGTGCCCATATTGTTACTATTGTGCCCCATAGAAGCCCACTATTGTTATTATTGTGCCCTTACATTATTATTGTTATGTCGGCTCTAATTATGTTATGACCCCTTAGACTCCTATATATACAAAGGAGGTCTTTTCATTTGTATCATCCAAGAATTGTTCATTTATGTAATGTAAAGGATGTTGCCCCCTCGAAGAGGCTGAATTCTAAGGCGTTGATCTATCTTTTCTACCTTTTCTTGAGCTGGTTTCATAACACCTTTTCTTGCAATCAACATCGTTTGTCCACTGACAAAATATTGAGAACACCCACTGGATGATGAAGTTGAAAAAAAACTCACTGTTTCTTTTGCTTTGTTTGAAGACTGCTCATGGCTGAATTTGCTGTAGACCACCCACTGGCGAATTTTTTGATGCTCACTTGTTGATGAAAATGTTGACTAGCTACTTTGTTGATGTTGTTGAGACTTTCAGTCTGACAACCATTGAAAATGCCCATTGGCTGCTTCAATGATGTTGTTGAGACTTTCAGTCTGACAACCACTATCAATTTCATTGACATTTCCCCCCCTTTGTCCACTGAAGGAGGGACAATCTTCTTCAAATTATTTCTGAACTCCCCCCCTTCAAGTGTAGGAGTGTTTCACTAGTGTACTCCCCCGTTCAAATGCACGAGAGTACCATCTTCATTTTTACTGTTGGCTGCAATGTGTGTGAGTGAATTCGATTGTAAAACTTATACAATCTTCTCACTGTGGATGACCATTCCCAGGGATCAATCCATGAATAATCAATCTTCAATTTGCTTGATGGTTGTTGTTTGCTGCATTGTGATGATGAATGATTTGACTTGCCACAATGGTGACAAGGATGGAGATCAAAACACTGATCTTCCAGATGACCGATTCTTTGACAATGAAGGCATTTTGGTTTGACTGCAACTTCAATTTGCATGTACTTTTGTTTGTCTACAACTATCTCATGGATTGTTGATGTTATTGGATCAAGAAATCCTGCACTGATGAACTTGATTGGCTTAGAATAATCAAGGATATACAAGTTGTTTTTATCTTTGTCATATCCTAATCCTCGTCAATTTTTGTTACTTTGAAGTTCTTCCCATGGCTTGATGATTGGTTTGGAAGAAAGTTGAACTGGATCAGGGACCACTTCAACACTTGAAGTTGGTTGGATCAATGACTTGGAATCAACATCTTTATCTTCACCGGTACAGATGAAAGACTTGGAAACATCACTCTTCTGTTGCAACTCATCTATTTGAAGTTGTGACTCCAATTGAAGAAACTCAATCATTTCATGTGCATGTTGAAGATGCACTTGAATATCAGCAAGAGTTGTTTTGCTGATGTTCACCATGTCGCCAGCTGATGATAAAATCAAATTGTTAAGAATTTGGGACAACTGAATGTGTGTCGCCATGTTAGCTTTGTCACTTTGAATTCAGGCTCACTTGTACTATTGCTTATTGCTGATGCATTAAACACTTGCTAGAGTTTTATAACTTGGTTGCTTGAACTCTTGATTTCATGCTCGCTTGATGACGATCACTTTGCTTGAATGCTTCACTGACACTTTGTGAATGATTCAATCAACTTCACGTTGGCTCGTTTGTTGTAGATGTCATGCTTTGAACTTTCAATATTGATTTTGACACGCTCGATCGCTTGGTTGTTTGAATGACACGCTTGCTTGCTCAACACTAGCTTGATTTGATGCTCACTTGAAGAATAGAATACTAGAATTCACAATCGTTTGATGATGATTGCTTACTAGATGGCGTGCTTGAACTTGTTTGATTGATTACTGACTCTTTGTGCTTTATTGAATGTACTCACTGAATGTGCTGATTTTAAAAAAGAAAGGGTGTTGAACATTGTCGAAAATGCACCCAATTGACAAATGACAAGTTAAATATTAATGAATGAGTTTAAGACTTACTTGACTTGACGTATTCACCTTATAAATTCAAATTAGGGTGTCGGTTACAACTGAGAATGCACTCGTACAATTCAGTTAAAAAATGTGCAAGTGATACAAAAAGTGTTGATGATGTTGTTGTCCTCTTGGCTTGAAATGCTTGATTTTGTAGTGTCCTTAACTTGTCATTACTTTGATTACATGATGTGAAATGTGCTTGCTTGGAATATCATCTTATCAAGTTGATGATGTGACGCTTTGTGCTTGTGTACTTAAGCTTGATTAAAGATTCTTATACTTAAGCTTTCTTATGTGCATGGAGTTGTTTAAGCATAATACAAAGAGATAATCTGAACACAAGTCATGCACACACATTCATTACACACAGTGTACCTACGATCCACTTATTCAATTTCGGGCGGATCTAGGACACAAGCACCACAAAAATTATGACTTTATTAATTACCGCAGTATATCATTCTTCAATGTCACAACTTTGTCGTGGAAACTTCTTAATGAGAATGTCACACTTGCAAACTTTGGAAGCAAATTGTCCTCAAAAACTGCCTGCACTGACTCAATCGCTCTCAAAGTAAAAGATTACTTTGGATTACAATAATTTCTTTCACCCAAACAAATTCACTTATCACTCCAAATTTACAAAAATTCACCTTATCGCTCCATTTCATAAATAATGCTCAAAATTTCAAAATAACTCCTTACGTAACCCTTCAAACAAAAATCCTCTTTATGATATCACTTGAAAAGTGATATAAAGTTACTTATAAGAAAGGTGAATAAAATTTGGATTTTGATTTAAACACATGCATCTGATTTAAAACAAATAGTAAAATTTTTAAGAATTCATACGCACCATTTTCTTATAACTTTTGCAGTATGTTTGTTTTTCTTGTGCTGACACAACTTTACTCTCTAAACCAATAGTATTCGGGTGGAGAGATACGGAGAGCTACTGTCTTTGTCTAGCTGAATGATGATATACTCTTGCGAAATGAACAGAACAAAATCCAAGCTTTTTCTCCCATTCTTAACGGGCATCATAATTGAGAATGGGTCACGTCACTTATCACTCCATTGCTCTGACATACACGACCACATTCACCATGGTCATTGGCAACACGATCCCACATAGCTCCTTCAATTCCTACACAATTTCGAAGGGTATGATAGGGAGATTCGTGAGGAGCTGATCCGCTTCTTTTGGCGTCTTCTTTGGATGAATCTCCATTTCTACTGCAACCATTGTAGTTAACAAGATTCAATCACAATTAGACTCACAATATCTATATCTTGAATAATTTATTCACACAGGAAACCCAATTCCCGCAATTCTGTGTAGAATCTGGGTGAATAAATAGGGAGATAAAAGGGTCCAACCGGGATTGATATCATACTCATCCTTATTGGCTTTCTTGTGGTCATGATTATAGGGTCTATTGAGATTTTTCTTTTCCAACTAAAATTTTGGGTAATGGGTGGCAACTGAAATTTTGGGTAATGGGTGCCTGATGCCCCTTCTGTTGGGATAATGCCAATGCTCAATTTCTTGCTCACCTGTACACACAATCACTTCAATTTCATTACAGCCTTCACCGAGTCTTCTTGGCTCAATGCAGGTTATGACAGACTTCTTCATATCTTCAACGCTATCTCTCCATAGGTTTTACTAACATAATATTTGCACATAGTAGCTCTTAATAGGCTCTGATACCACATGTAGAAAATTAACACACATAAAATAAAACACTCAATAAAATAAATAACAGAAATATAGAAAAACTAGACATCGTGGAAAAGGACTCAGCCTCACTATTTTCCTCTCATTATGCAATCCAATGTACAAATAATGACAATAATACAGATAAATACATGAGGAAGTTGGTCTCAAGACAGTATGTCTATCTTGGACATTATGGTTGAGAAAAGATCTCAACAACACACTAAACTAGGAGCCTAACTAGTTGGAGAGAATCTCTCAACTAGCTAAGCCTAAACTGACTCCTAACCATGAGGAACAAACTCAATCTAGAAAGGTAAGATTAAATCCCAACTTTCATGATTTTAATTAATTTAATTATTTGGACTTATAATTGTTTTTAATGTGAAAGTGAGGTTAACAAGCTGGGTTGGCTATCCAAAGGGATTGCGCAATTTCTGGGAGGAGCAACTGATTGTTGCCCACAATTGTGCAATTTTTGGGTTGAGCAACACTACTCGGCTAGACTGCGCAATTTTCTAGAGGAAGGTTGCTTGATAGGATTGCGTATTTTCTGGGCCCAACAGGCTGCCAGTCAAATTTGAGCAATTTCTAGAGGGAAGGATGGTTCCCCTCCAGAATTACACATTTTTCTGAGGGAGCTTCTCAACCAGCAGCTGGACCAAGTCTAGAGTAGCAGCCTATGAGGAGAGTGAAGCAAGCTATCATGCACATGCTGGGAAACTATTGAAAAGCCCATAAATTTTATGTACTTTACTGTGCAAGACATGCTGTTGAGGATGGTTAGTAGGGAGGCTCCAAAATGAAGCTAAGGAAAAATTTTGGAGGGTGGTTGTAGTCGCTACAAAACTTGGTGACACACTTGTAGAAATCCAGCTCTTTGAATAGACCTTGTTCGTGAAAATCAAGTCTAAGACCTCCGGAAGTATTGTTCAATTCTATGTTTGTCTTGGTTTCCACACTTGCTTGATTGTGAGATGTAGCATCTGCCAAGCTCTTGGTCAGTCAGCACACATTCCAAGCCAAACCAACACAGTCGTTTCGATTGGGATGAGGGGTATATTGGTGCACTAGCAGTATGGTCGTTAGAGTTTTAGTTTCATCTCTAGTGTTGCTCCGCTGCTAGCAGGCCTGGATAGTACCCTGATGGAGTCATGTAGGAACACAAGCATCGCTCCGCTACCAACGAGCTTGGTCAGTACCCTAGCAAATTACTTGCATCACCTCTCTGTGTAGGAAGCCTTTCTCTTCTTTCGACTTATTCATTTTCATTTTTTGAAATTTTCACTTTTCCATTTTTAATTTTTAATTTTTCATAATTGTGCATAACACTTATTCATTTCAGAGGCGGAAGAGGGAACCCCAGCTTATTGAGAGAAGAAGAGGTTGTTCCTTCAGAGAAGTAGTTTATATATACCTCTGATGTGCTTGTTTAGGTTTTCCCCCTCACCTTACTCTACTCGACTGAGTTGACAAGGGTTAACCCAAAAACAACCGACTAAAGTACGTGACACTAGTTAGCGCACAAGCGTTGTGTTTTCACCAAGGTTCACTTTGAACAGTATGTATTTTCCATCGATGTATCATGGAATGAATATAACAAGTTCTTCATACAGATGAAGGACGAAAAAGAACCAAGTATTCAAGTCCTCTTGTACTTTACCCAGCTTGTTTCAAGAGTCATGCATGGTTCCATGTGAAACTAAGCTACAAACATAAACGAGCAAACAAACAACAAAACAAAGAAAAAGCAAGAGTAAATGCATAAGCAAAGTGAGTGTGCTAACAAGAAGGAAAACAAACAAACATGTAAAGTAAGAAGCAAACAAGCATGCAAGCAAACAAACCAAAATCAAACGCTACTCCTACTCCTAAGCTAATGGTGCATGGGTCTGCTCACGTGAAGTGATACTTCCAATGCAGCCATCAGCGCATTGGTAGACCCATGTTGGTGAAGGCATGATTCGTGAATAACACATCTGTGTGAACTAGCAAACATGAAAGATATAACAATGAATACAAACACAATCCAAGTTTAAATGTGTCCACAGAACATAAGTGAGTACAAGTACATGACATGTAATCCATGGACTTATAACGATGTTGTGCGACACTAAGTGCAAATGTTAAGCACACACATATTGTTGACTATGACATGCAAGTAGATGAAAGAAACAAAGACAACTTGTGTCGTGCACGTGTGCTTGCTATATAAGATTCCTCCAATGCATGAGCAATAGGATCGTGTAGTTCAAGTGGAGGAAGCAAAATCTGTGTGTGAGATTGATCTTCAATGCATACAAATGAGTGATGAGGAGCCTTGGGTGTTTCAACAATTTCCTAATCGGAAGTGAAACCAACCTCAAGACAGGGAGGGCCTGACATACCATTAGCTTGAGCTGAAGTGCCTCAACAGTCTGCGAGTTTTCTTCTTCATCTATATATAGATCATCATAAACAGGTGGCTTAGAAAAATCAACTATGATAGAATCATGATCGTGATCGAATACATGATTAAATAGACCACGACAGCTATGATCAACAAAATCAATGATTTCATTGGCATCCTCATGATCTGATGAATCAAATAGAGGGGTAATGAGAAGCGGAAAAATTCACCCTTTGTGTTTTTGGGAAAAGAAGATGAAAAATCAAGTGGATTTTCAATGAATAATTTGTCCTCTCCGTTGTCGGATGATGGACTGACATATGGTATGTTCTGCAAATGATTAACAATTGGTGCATCTATAGTAGAAGATACACATGTGAAATCATGGATGGTGGAATCACCAAAGATGTTAGGAAAATAAGGAGGAGACTCAGACAAAAGGGAGTCATCCTTCGCCGAGGATTGATGCTCAAGCTCCCAGTCACACTCTTCATGAATGACAATGTAGGTTGGTTGTGCAACACCAACTCTGTCAATAGCTTGATCCTCATTCACAACAAGTGTAGATTCTGGAATGGAAGAACACAAGATAGTGCAATTTGGAGGATTAGAAAAACACGAAGATGGAGGTTGAGGTAAAACAAACATGTGACAGCCCATAGGCTTCGCAACCAAATCTACGCAAAAATTGAGAGAAGTGATGTTGGGAGGATGTGATCGCTGAACGAATGTGTATGCCTATTTTCCCACATCACTTTGCAGTGCTAGAGTCGTTTGATGAGGGGATGACAGACAGTCACTTGTGACAACGACCGTGTCTGTCTTTGATTGCGTAGATCCATCACCGAAGTATGCTGATCGGGGCTTGGGATTAAACTTTCTTTTAGGATTAACATATTTGGTAAGACAATACTCAAATCTGTCCATGAGATACTGGAATTTCATCTGACTTTTTGGAGCTTCAAATTGCAATACATAGAAGCGTTCCCAAAATTCCATAGGCGATTCATGCGAGGCCTTCCGTTGTTGTAACAATTTTTTTTCAAGAGGTTTTGGATCAAACTAATTGAAAGTAGATTCAATGAGATCACAAAACTGGTCAAGTGAGTGTACGCTGCTAGGAGGTAGACTCCAGCACCATCGTTGTTGGGATTCACAAAGTGTGTATGAAAGCAACAGACTGACCTCTTCTGCATAGAACTTGTCTGCATTCTCAAGGAATACATAGAAGTCTTCTAAGTACTTAGGCCAGGCTACTTCACCTTCACCATCATACGTGAATTTGGATAAGAGATCAAAAAATTCCCTCAGGATGTTGAGAGGTTCGGCATGCGAAAGATATCATGGAGGGATGAATGTAATATAATCCATGCTAGATGTGCAAAGGTTCAAAACAGGATGATAGGACACAACCTGTGATTTGGCCTCCTTCTAGCACTAGAAATGTTGACCGTGTTGGACCCGCCAACATGTCAGGGGATCTCCTCAGTAAGAAGTCCCAACTAGACGTCAAACCATTTGGTGTAGGAGTCAGAGTAGTGGGTTGTATGATATCGCCTTGATCGTGGTTGCATGCAGAGGCAAGTAAGATATCCCTATTGGTAGCAAGGGTGTGACATATGCAACAAGTTAAGGAAGGTGCATGAACGGTTCTAACACACGGAAGGTGAGGTGAGTGTGCCCCTTGGAAACCTGTGAAAGCATGTGGCTAAGAGGGAACACATGAGCAAAGATGCATCACAAACTGGAAAGCAAGTAAGCTAGTAATCCAAAGTGATGGTTAAACCAACAACACATTTTAGTAAGATTCATACATACTTATATAGAAAAGTCTTATGTGTATGCGTAAGCAAACAAATACATATATCATTAGAGAAAACAAGCTAGTTGAAATGCAATATCAAAATATGAATGAAATGTGTTGGCTTTGTTATATTAAGAAGTGAAAGTTCCAATCATATAATACAACCATGACCAACCACTAGTCCCGATAGTGAAACATTACAGTCACTGCCGCCTGCTCCTCCAAAGAGATATACTAGCTCTACACAGTGGAGAAGCCAAGACTCATTACAATAGTCTCCAAGCTTTCTCTAATAGACTCCTATTGGAAGCTTGGCTGACCAAAAGCCTATACAATGAGTTATGAGGGACTATATATAGCAAAGGGTGGGGTGACCCTTAACATTCCCCTTTTTTACTGTTCATATACCCTCATGATTCTTTAACTACTTTATGACTGTTAAATCCAACTATCGACACTTGAACTTCCACTTAACAAGACGTTACATGCAATTTGCACATGTACCCATGTGAGACAAAATAGGCTTGAGCAAGCCATAAAAGACATCACTATGATTGGTAAAACAGTGGGAAGACCTGATCGTCGACATCCTCATGATGGTCGACGGTGGCGAACTGATGCCAAGGCCGGTAGTCTGCAATGGTGTCCATGTACTATGTGGTGACATATTTCTAGAAATGAACTCTTACCTCTATTGCATTCGGGTACACTGCTCAGGCTCCTTTGTCCAACTCGTCTAATAACATGTGCATAATTGTCTTGAGTGTGATCGAGCCAGCGACATACTAATGCATGGTGTCTGCATTGATCGCCAAGTCTACGCTACTGGCTATGCACATCAACTCACCAGTCAAGCTCTAATCAGACTTGTGCCTTTGTCTTTTCCTCGGTGAGTGTCCCAATAGATGGGATCACATGTGCATGCACAACAACATCCATGCTTCTGAATACCCGTGCATGGGAAGCCTACAAACTAGTGAGGGTTGTAGGAGTTCTTCATAGTTCCAGATATGAATCTGGATGTGTGATTTCTGCCAAACCGCTCTAGGCTTCATCATCTTGGGCAAGTGTAATGGGGCTCCCTTGAACATCATTTTCCATGTTTGCATGTGATCGAAAACAGTATGAAAGTTTGACAAGATACATGCTCTTCTAGCACATTGCTGCTGCCAACTGTTGAGATGAAAAACTGCCTTATCCAATGTACCAAACTTGGAATACAACGCCCGCATGATTGTATCAAGGGACAATCCTTCATCTAGTATCACCTTATTCGACTCTGCTTAGGCGGATGTTGTAACTAGTACTCCTCCCTGCTTGGCCTTCTGTAACTCCTTAGCCATTCGCTCGTTCTCTGCTATCAAGAAGCAAACACTCGAGCTAGTGGCTTTGACATATGCTCTGGTGGCATCGCTCAATATTGTTGGATGCTTGTGCACGTCAGATACGACAACACATTCTTCAAATTGCGCAGGAGATGTGTCGTCATCTAAAGTAGACACTCTACGTGATTGCACAAATCTATGTTGCGAATCATCTAATGATATGTTGTGCATCTCTTCTTCCAGATTGTCTCCGAGGATCTTAATGTCTCCTTGGTCACTTGGGACTTTCTCTGCTTCCGAATCTGGTGAAGCTGGTGGGTCTACCTCTTGGTGCAAGGCATGAGGTCAATGTCATGCTCTAAATCTAGCTACTCCATCTCCGTGTCCATCTACTCAACTGCTCGTTCAATCTCTTGAGCGAAGTCCTGCTCCAGTGACTGCTCACCCTGCCTGCTTTGCGCCAACTTCTCAAATGAGTCTACTACTTGTACGGGTGCAATTTCATCTGTATGCACATGTTGCACCCCCTATTGTACCTGTCCTTGCTGTGCTTCCTTCTCCTATCTGCGTAGCTCCTATTCCTTCCAGAGCTTCTCTTTCAACTAATGTAACTCCTTCACTATTTCCTCCATTCTCTATTTTTCTCTCTACCTTTAAGTGGTCTTCGTGTTGCATTGTTGCCTCTTCGCCTCTATTGCCAAAGATGCATTCTACACAAGTGGGTCTACTTTGAACTTGCAGCTTTGCTTTCCCTCTGCACTGTCGAAAATCTTCCTCTTGCCTTTGTCGCACGTCGATATGTTTACCTCTACTACTGTTGCTATTGGTGCTCTCCTGGATGCTATTTCACTCTTCTTCGCTAACCATTCCACAACAATGTCGACTAGTTTATTGGGCCTAGAGAAGTTGTGATAATATCTCCATGGGTCCAGGAAAACTGTACTCTCGCGTAGTGATCCTTCACAAAACAATGTGAGTCATACAAATTGAAGCTTGGGGTGTCGAAAGTATATTTCTTTACCTCCTCTATTTCAACATCCGCATGCTTGAGATTATGTATTTCATACAACCCGATCCATAACGGAAGAGTGGGCCAAGGTGCCTTCTTCATCCAGTGCATCATAGCTGAAAATCCTGTCAAGATGTGGTATGTTGCTTTGTGCATGACAAGCTTGTCCATGGCAAACTTCAGCAAAACATGTGAAGGCTTCTCTGTGTTGTACATCTGTATGAAGGTGCTAGACGGTGATGGATACCAATCCGCTATGTCGATCAGTGCCTCCATTTGCTGGCTTTGACATGCAAGGTGGATCTTGCTCAAATATAATCTTGTACATTTGGGTGACAAAATGGTCTGAAAGTTGTGTGATAACTCCTCTAAAGATGCATTCAGAAAAAAATCTACAATAATTATTGACAGAGGTTTCCGTTGGTGTCCATGCCCAATTCAAACCTGAGAACTCCTGAGGGGCACAAATTGCATCCAAGATGTAGGTGGACATGTAGATATATGCTTGCTGACCTTTGGGCGGTTGACGAGCTCCTGTTACCTCTTCCTTCAACCTGTGAGCCAACATGTCGAACCAGTTGCATGGTTTGCCTTCACTGGCCAGTTGGTCCAACGTGTTCGCCCAACTCTGCAGGAGAGCCTCTGTGCTCTTGGCCATACAAGCGACATGCAAATTTGACCAAGTATTGATACACCTTCCATAGTATATTCGTCTTGTAAATCCGATTGGGTGTCATCCTGAATTTGGCTGGCTCCTTCACCCAGTTCTTCAAGATATCCATGGAGTTCGCATTATTGTTGGGTATGTTGAAGGGCATCTCCATGGTGACACTGCTCAATGTCATCATCTTGGGATCAATGTGCAAGACGATTCAATATATCATGTCCGCGGATGGGAACGCGGGATACCTGCATGCAATCTGGACTTGCGAATGTTCACATAGACTTGGCGGTCTTCAAGATCTTCCCCAAATGTGCCTATGAAGGCATCATTGACCTCTTACCATTTCAACTTGATGTCTTTGTCAACGATCAGCTTGATGTCTTCCTAAATTGGCAAACTCTTCGACACTCGCTCAACTGCTGCTCCAATTGCGCTTTCGTCGGTGTCCTTTGACCCTGCTCTCTTGGAGGCCATTGATCTTGAACTATTGAGAAACGGACGTACACCTGCTATATCTGGATACAAGGCAACATGTATTGTAGGAAATCTGTTAGTTAAAACCAAAGAAAACTTGAGGAACGACATGCAACATACCTGGGGAATTGCTGGCAAGGATTGTGCAATTTTCACTGGGAGGCCGGGAGACTGACTACCAGAACTGCGCAAAAGGCAATCCAGACTATTTGGAGGCTGGTTGACTTCTAAATTTCAAAGTGTGCAATCTAGACTGGCTTGTTGGGTGCTAATACTGCGCAATGTGCAATTTCAGTTGGCAAGTGATGCAAGCCGAGGGACTGCATTGCACAATTTTCTAGGCTAGCAATCACTGCCTCTCATAATTGCACAAAGCAAGACTAGAGGGCAATGACTGGCCAAAATTGCGCATTTTCTGGGAGGAAGGCAAAGCCTTCCTTGCCAAAATTACACAATGTTGTTTGGGCAAGGTAGAGTCCAGGCCAAACTTGCCCAGAACCATCGACGACAACTGAAAGAAAATGAACATGTGAATGCATGGTGATATTGAGTGTAAGCAGGAGTGAATGATCGTGCATGCAATCAATGAATTCAAGATTTGGAAAATGAAACAACATGCATGTGTGTGAAACGAGTCGTTAGATCGGTGACGGTTCGTGCAAAACAGTGTCATGCAGGCAACAATAGTGAGATGCTAACGAAAATTGAAACGGTGATTTTACATGCTAACATGCATGCAAATGACAACAAGCATTCACAGAAATCAAGCAACAACACTCACACAAGCCAAAACACAAAAAACAACAAAATGCTGCAAAAGACAAGTTAACCAGACTTACTCGGAAACAGCCGAGCTAGATGTGTCGAAGATTCCTAGATGTGTTGTGGGATGTCATAGCTCCAAGATTGATGTGAAGAATGAGCTTTGAAGTGTCGAATAAATAAGTTTTAGGTTCATGACGCGCATGCCACAAATTGAGGAAAAAGCAACACTTGGAGGAAGTTTTCTAAAATGATCTTTGCATGTAACCTCCAACTGCTAAAAATAGATCCCTAAAATATAGGGATGCTTTTTGCATGCTTATTTTTGCTATTTCAAGAAAAAGCAGCCCACTCATGCAAGTCTAGTTTTCTCAGTCACGAATGGAGCCAGTCAAACCGAATGCACATGCAACAACCTACTTGACTGAGAGGGATTTTTGAACAATTTTTGGCAGGATGCTGGGTTGGTTTTCCATAGGGATTGCACAATTTCTGGGAGGAGCAGTTGATTGCTGCCCAGAATTGCGCAATTTCTGGGGTGAGCAACACTGCTGGGCCAGATTGCGCAATTTTCCAGAGGAAAGTTGCTTGATAGGAATGTGCAGTTTCTAGGCCTAGTAGGCAGCTAGTCAGATTTATGCATCTTCTGGAGGGAAGACTGGTCCCATCCAGAATTGCACAGTTTCCTGAGAGACCTGCTCATCCAGCAGCTAGACCAAGTCCGGAGTAGCAGCCTATGAGGGGAGCGAAGCAAGCTATCATGCATAGGCTGGAAAACTGCTGAAAAACCCATGAACCTTATGTACTTGACTATGCAAGACATGCTACTGAGGATGGTTGGTAGGCAGGCTCCAAAACAAAGCTAAGGAGAAATTTTGGAGGGTGGTTGTAGCCGCTACAACATATTCCCAAATCACCCAATGATTCGAATATGTTGTGAGGTGGCAATCTTATCTCAAACAATGAGGAAAAGAAAGCCAATGATGACTAATCTAAATCCCTTTAACATTTTTTTTTGTTTATTTTATATTTGAATTTATGTTTGTGAGTATTTTTATATAAAAATTAGAAGAAGTGAAAACTTCCCTTCTTTCTAGAATTTTCTTCTGTATTACGAACTTTTCCACTCAAAACTAGGGTTGGAATTTTTGCATGCAAAACTATATATTTCTTTTAGTTTGAAAGACAATTCATAAAGATCAAATTTTCATGAATTGAAACCTATGCAAGTAAATGATCATTTGAGTTACATTTCTATAAGTTATTCGAATTATTTGTTTGCTATAGTCTTATGAGAAATTTCTTTGCTATCTTTGTTTTGATTCATTAATTTGTCAAATAAAATAAGGACATATTTGTTTTCTAAGTGATTCCTCACGCATAACAAATATAGTTTTATGCTTACATATTGTTGAATGCAACATTGAAATTATATCATATTCTTTCTAATATCGACTAATTCACAATTTAGTTTATGCTTGTAGCTGGGATAGATAGTTAAATAAATAGATTATTTCATTTTATTATTTTTTTATTGTTCTAAATAATCTTTTAGATAACTAGTTAGATTTAATTTACTCTACTCAGGAGGCCTTAGAATTAAATTTCCATTTCCTTTAGGTGGTTAACTGATCCCGCATATTGGTAGGGAATTATCATACCAAATGAAATTCAATCTAATTGTGACTGATCAATGGTAGCTAGGTGGCTAATTGAGCATATGTTTCGGTAGGGAACTATCAGACTAAATGTGACTCAGTCTAATTAGGACTGTTCATTGGGTAGTTTTCTATAAGTTTAAAAAGGAATTTCCCACATGTCAACATTCATAAATCAAGCCTTGAAAATATATTAGACTCTTGGGAATAAATCATTGACTCATCCTTATCCTGCTTCATAGGAATGGCTTCTACCCACTTAGTAAAGTATTAAGTAGTGGTTAAGATAAATATATGACTTTTTGAAGAAGGAGGATTGATAGGACCAATAAAGTCTAATCCCCATTTTGAAAAAGGAAAGTTGCAAAGGCATAACAAAGATTTTTTATGCCTAGAATGCCTTTGGCATTCATCACAAGGTTTTACATAGTTATGGAAGTCTCAAAATAAAGATGGATAGTAATAACCAGCTCTCAATTTTTTTTGCGTGGTGGATTTTACGGGAAAATTGATCTGAATGGGAAAATTAGTTTTGTTGTGCTAAATTCCTCTTCATAATATGTAAAAGTTCTTAAGGATTCATGAGGTTAATAGCAAGTTTTTATCAAGATTTTTTGAGCGTTTTTATGTAAATTTCATGTACAAATTAACATACAACAAATGATTGAACAATAACATACAACAAACAAGAACATCACCAAAACAATATCACAATAGCACATGATGAAGGAGTTCACCCCTCTTGGGCTATGTCTCCTTGGTCCAGCTTCTAATGGCTTGGCCCTCTCTATTATGCTCAAAAGTGTGAATACATTAGTTTACAATGCTTAAACAACTTTGGAACCTGCTCCAATGGCTCCAACATGCCCAAAAATGCATGTCTAGCCTTTGTCTTCCCTTGAATTGGTAAAAAACTGAAAAAGTTATGGCTTCCCCTAGCTCTTGCACTATTCTCTCTACAAATTCCGCAAAATCTCACACTGTCCTACAATTTTTCCCCATTTTCTGCTAACTAGGTGCTGTATCTGCCAATTTTTGGGTAAATTTGTCTTAGCGATTAAATACCCTATGCAGCCTTATTTCTGAAAATTCAGGCCACATGGGGGGCCATGTGCCCGGGGCTAAGGCCAATAGCTCGCCCTCACTAGTTGGGCCCCCACTGCGCTCTGCCCATAGTTTTGTTGGGTTGCATGCGCCTAGAGGCTAGTCCGCTATGGGTTGGACCCTTTTCTGAAATGCACAAAATGTAAGGTTTAAATATATGTGCATTACATTATATAATAAGACTCATAGTGGCGCGATGGTAGATAACAAGGTTTGTTGGACAAAGGTCTGGTGTTTGACCCCTGCCCGGTCCATTTGACCCTTAACAAGTTTTAGGTGGCCCCCATGCTGCCATGTGGCAACCACTGGTTGGGCCACGTGGCAACCTGTGGTTGGCCATATACCCACCAATGAAAATCGCCTAAATCAACGCTTGCAAGTACATGAGTTGAACCAATATTTTCTTTCAAGACATCGAATGCCTTTTGTTGCTCACCTCCCCACTGGAAGACCTTTTCCACACTAGTCAATGCATGCAAATGAGATGTGATAGAAGAAAAGTTAGTAATAAACTTTCTCCAATATTGGGATCCTCCCAAAAACTTATTACTCTAGTGACTATCTTGGGAGTTGGCCAATTCATCATGACATTGACCTTGGAGGGGTCTATCTTCAACTCACCTCCTCTAATAATATGCCTCAAGCACACCAAAGAAGTTTTACCGAATTCACACTTTGACATCTTCAAAAACAATTGTTCTTTTTTCAAGATATCAAGTACTTTTCTCACATGCATGACATGTTCATTAAGATATTTTACGAAAACTAAGATGTCATCTCAATAGACAATATCATCTAGAAATGGATCCAATACATCACTCATCATACACACGAAAGTAGTAGGAGCATGGCAAAGGCCAAAAATCATAACTAGCCATTCAAACAAACCTTGCTTTGTTTTGGCTGTTGTCTTCCATGTGTCTCCTTCAACAATTCTACTTTGATGATAGTCGCTCCTTAAATTCCACCTAGTGACATGCTTTCCATTCTTCTTTGGGCACCAAAACAATAGGTAACCTGTATGGCGAAGGAGATGGTCGAATGATCCCTTTGTTCAACAAATCTTGGGTTTGCTTTTGTATTTCTGCATTTTCCATTATTGACATCCTGTATATGCCAATGTTAGAAAGATGACAATATTGCTGCAATGGTATTTCATGTTGGATTCCCCTCTTGGGAGGTAATCCCTTTGGTTTCTGAAACATCTCATCATATTGGTTAACTACACCAACACAATCAGATTTCAATTTTGTATCACGACCTTCAAATGCTTCATAATCAACATCATTCTTTGGTTTGATCATAAGAATCACTAAATTCTTTCTTGAATTCACTAGTCTTTTCATTTGCCTTGCATTAACTAATAAAAGATTTAGTTTCTTGTGATGAGCTTTCACAATATACTCCACACCATCTTTGAACAAGCGGTACTTGTTTTCATGATGATAGAAGATTTATTTTCTATCATAGAGGTAAGGACTACACGAAACAATTCGTGAAATATCAAGTGGTACAACATCTAATTCAACTTCGTCAATTAAGTTTGTTGTGATTGCAAACCGAAGAATACATTCTTTGTAACCTGTAGGTTTGTGTCCTTGCATATCAAACCCAATGGACATGGCTTGGGATATGGAATGGTTTCAAGATTAAGTTTCTTGACTAAGTCCTCACATATCAAATTGGCTTGAGACCCACTACCAAATAGTGTGTCGATTTTTGTATGTTTTGCAATAACCTTCACATGAAATAATTCAATCCTTGTTTCTTCATTTGAAGTGCTAGTGTGACAATTTGATGTACTAGTGTTAGCAATGGATTCTTTTTCTTTTATACCCATGGTTGTAATTTTAATTTCATCACCCGAATCGGATGCCAAATCCTCTTGAATGATGGCAGTAGTCTTTTCTTTTCCTTTGTTGTTGAGTTTCTTAGGTCTCATCTCTGGATGAAGCTTCCAACAATGGTCTTCATCGTGACCCTCTTTGGAAAAATATTTGCCTGTTATTTTCTCTCCTTCTTTCTTAATGGATGCATTTTTCTTTCCTTTACCTTTGAAACCATTTTCTTTTTCTTTACCCTTAAAAGGATTTTTCCTACAAAAATATTTCTCCCTCTTGCCTCAAGATGACTAGCTTGCACACAAACCTGATCTAGACTATTGGGATTGAACATAAGGTAACTTTGTAAACCCCCTATATACTTCAACAACTTGTCTTGTGATTGCAAATCTACACCTAACATTAGAGACCTTCTTCTAAATTCTTGGGTGTAATCTTGCACATTTTGACCTTTAAGTTGTCTAAAGTTCTGCCAATTCATGATGGCTTTTTGCATATATGCTAGAGGGTAAAACAATCTTTTAATTGCAGTAATGAAATTAGACCAAAAATTGAGATCTTACCATGTTTTTTAATCTCTTCTTGTGTCTTGGCTTCCCACTATATCAGTATTGCACCCTCCAGTCTTAAGGAAGCTAGTTGAATATTTGTGTCAACATCTTGAATATTTTGAATTCTACAATAGACCTCCAATTGAAGAACCCAATTGTCAAGCTTCTCTGCATTCACTTCACCATTATACATAGGCAGTTATAATTTAACATCAAGTTTTAACAGGGGTGTTTTACCAATTCCTTTTGAGGTATGTTGATGAGTATGAGTAAGGGTTGTATTAGTGGAAGAGGATGAAGATGCCTGTGAAGATGAATATGAAGATGATGGTGGAGGTTTATCTCCATTTCCATTACCTCCTCCTCCTGAAGAACCTTCTCCTTTTGGAGGCTTGGAGCTTTCATCCTGAAATCTTGTATTCCTTTCTTCATAGAGGAATTTCACCATCTCTGTCATGTCAAACAAAGCCTTTCTAAAAAACTTCTCATCCTATGACATATTTGTAGGCTCTCCTACATGTGACATGCTTACTAAAGCTTTAACTGCAATTTAATGTAGAAGTGGTGGTGGAGATTATGGCAATCTTGCACTCCTTCTCCTTGACCCAACTTTAGGACCTTCAACCAACTTTCCTTCTCCTCTCTTGAGCTTCAATCTTGTAAGCATCACATTCACTTGCAAACAGTTAAATCCTCCTTTCACAAAGAAAACCAAGGGCTCTGATACCAAACTTGATTTGAATGGGAAAATTAGTTTTGTTGTGCTAAATTCCTCTTCAGAATATGTAAATGTGTTTAAGTATTCATGAGGTCACTTGGAAGTTTTTATCATGAGTTTTTGAGTGTTTTTATGTAAATTTCATGTACAAATTAACATACACAAATGACTGAACAACAACATACAATAGACAAGAACATCACCAAAACAGTATCAAAACAACACATGATGGAGTGCACCCCTCTTGGGATACGTCTCCTTAGTCCAGCTTCCAATGGCTTGGCTCTCTCTATTATGCTCAAAAGTGTGAATACATTAGTTTACAATGCTCAAACAACTATGAAACCTGCTCTAATGGCTCTAACAATCCCAAAAATGCCTGGCTAGCCTCTTTCTGCTCCTGAATTGGTAAAAAACTGACGAATTTATGGCTTCCCCTAGCTCTTGCAATATTCACTTTACAAATTCCCCAAAATTCGGCACCATCTTACAAAATTTCCCCAATTTCCACTAACTGGGTGTTGATTCCTCCAAATTTCGGGTGAATTTGTCAAAGTGATTAAATGCCCAATGCAACCTTATTTCTTAAAATTCAGGCCACATGGGTGGCCACATGGGTGGCCACATGCCCGGGGATAAGGCCAATGGCCCGCCCCCGCTAGTCGAGCCCCCACTTTGCTCTGCCCACGGTTCTATTAGGTTGCACGTGCCCAGAGGCTAGCCCCCCATGGGTTGGACCCTTTTCTGAAATACGCAAAATGTAAGGTTTAAATATATGTCACATGACATAATATAATAAGACTCATAGTGGCGCGACGGTAGATGGCAAGGTTTGTTGGACGGAGGTATGGTGTTTGACCCCTACCTGGTCCATTCAGCCCTTAACAAGTTTTATGTTGCTCTCCATGCTGCCATGTGGCAACCTCTGGTTGGGCCACGTGGCAGCCTGTAATTGGCCACCAACCCACCAATGAAAATTGCCCAAATTAGCACCAAAGAAATCATGCCACTTGGCACCACCTAAATCGCCAGAAGAAAATAGACAATGCACAGTCACCTTGCCACATAGGCATGCCCAATCAATGCCATGTCAGCAGTATGGACTACTGACTCGACTATCATATTTTTTTTGCAAATAATTTCCTATTTAGGAAAATGAACAGAACATGTTTTTTGGAGCATATGGAGTCTGTTTTGCGTGAAACAAGTTTCGTCAGATTCAAGATGACGAGCACTACGTGGTTGTTTAGGTTCCACACCAATCTGATAACTTTGAATTCTAAGCAAATTTTTGAGCACTTGATAAAAAATGCCCAACGATATTCCCCATGAGTGGGTGCCCATACACCATGCAACATGATGCCAACGATGAGGTTAATAATAATTATGAAGGATAGTAGGCTTCCCCCACCTGGTACCCTGCATAGCTACCCGTTGTCATGAGGAATGATGTGAAGGTGGTAAGTTTTTTCTTGTTAAAATAGGAAGTGTGCAAGGGAATAACATAAATCGGGTGTTGGAGCAAAAAAATGGAATTTTTGTTGATGCTTAGGGTTTGGCACTTCTGCAGTTTATTCCCGTCCGTTCTTGTAGGTCAAGGGTTTGAGATATGCTTCTAGGATGCACCATGGATTGGAGTCGTAGAACCGAACAATCTTCTAGGTGATAAAAAATAGATGATTAATTTTTTATCTGTGGTGAAATGGTCACCTCCCTATTGTTGGTTGTTTGTGGTCTATGTGTGTACAAGGTTGCAAAGACTTGTAGAAACCACATTCACCTTAGATTGTTATGTGCTCAAAGTCAAGGATTGAAGACTGACAAAGGACCCAAAATCCTTTTCTTTCGTTATTTTTTGGTACTTTTGAGGTGGATGTGGCAGCCAAGACCAATAGGGTTTCTTATTGATTTCCCTACCCCTTTTGTTCCAGGCTCATGAGCATATTCAACATCAAGGGTGTTGTGGCCTATGAAGGATATGTCACCTATGCACAAATGGGAGACATTTCTTGAAAGTGCACTCAACCTCTCCAAAAGGTTTGAGAAGAGTGAACCATAGGAAGATTTGGGACATAACATTTTGTATATTTTCATTAAGAATATAAGAGGGAAGTCCTCCCTTTTCAAGATAGAGAGCTTAGACTCATTCAACAATCTAAAGTAGCACAAAGAGAATAGGTGGGGCATCCCTACAAAAATCAATGTCTTATATATCAAGGGAAGTTGCTTTAGAACTCTTTCCAAACTAAAACTACTACACCACAAGGAATTCAACCATAGTCTTGAATTTGAGGTTGCGTGGAGCAGCTTTGGAACCCAGAAAATCTAATGAATCAACCTCCTACAAGGATGTGGCACAAGGAAAGGATTCTTTCCTTGTATCTACCTCAAAACAACCCAGGACCCTATATTTTTGAACGAATGAAACACACGCCTTCTATGGAGGTCAACCCCCCAAGGTAAACCACCTTTTTTCTACTCTTTAATCTAAGGTTGTAATATGTAGGTCTAATGGATTCTAGAAAAAATTTGATGGTTTACATCTATGTATCTTTTCTTCCTAGACCCCAAACTATGATATATATGTATTCTCTAGAAGTTTTTTATTGTCCAACTTGATACTCAAGATTAATTGGAGAAAGTCCTATATGAGGGGCCCTGGTTTTGGGGAAGAGTTGGGTTCTTCATCACCCCTCGGTTTCCAAATTTTGATGCCACTAAAATGGTGGTCTCAACTATGTCGATATTGGTGTGACTTACAAATTTACCACTCCCTTTCTAGCACCATAAGGTTCTAGAGGAAATAAAAAACACTCTTGGAAAATTCAGAAAGATGGACCTTGAAAGAAAAAAGAAAGGTTTATTTATCTTCGGAAAAATATGTGTAGAAATAGACCTTAGTAAATGTATACCTAATCACATTCAATTGAATCATAAAAAATGTTAGTGGAACCAAGAATTGGACTATGATAACACGACATTCTAATTTCGTATATGCTACAAAACACGTCATTTGTAGAACAAATGTGCACAAGCAAAAAATTCCCCAAAAAAGAAAAAGGGTAAGGCCCACAAATCAAAATGATGGCAACCCTTGGATCTCCATTTCTATGAAGAAGAAGCAGAAGAAACCATAGAGAACCCTCCAAACCATGTTGAAGTGGATGCACAAGACTAGAATGAGAACATATCTCAGTTGCAAGTAACATAACCATAGAATGACGAGGCACATACAAAACTAGGATGGAGGGCACAAAAAGAGCTGATGTTTCTGAGAGTTCAAACTTAGACAAAGAATCCCCACCAAAGGCAACAAGAAGAGAAATGTAAATGGTTTTTGTTGAACAAAACAAAGAGGGATGGTAGAAAGTGAAATAAAATAAACATAAAAAAAGAGAAGTTAAGTGATTATTGTCACACTTAATTTCGAATATTTACTTTTGTAAATTTTGATAGTTTTTTTCTTTGGATCAAATGTCGTGAGGCACATCTAACGAAATTCTCTCAGCATATGAATAATGTAATTTTGGTCTTTCTTTCTTAATGAATAAAATTACATGTATTTTTTTTTTAAAAAGGAAGTGTGCAAGGGATTGGAAAGGTACACTAGTGCAGTGGTTTATGTTTAGAAATATAGGGGCAACTATAATAGGTGATTTCTCTTACTTTGATAACTACTTGTGATATATATTACTTAACTTGATTAACTTATTCTTTCACTTTATTATTATTAGTTTTCTTATCATCAAACAACTACCAAAAAATAAAGAACAATGAGATAAAAGGACACAATATATAGGTAAGCAGTCATAGCCAAAACCTCTCATGTTGAGAGAAAAACCCACAAGAACTCTTCTCTTCTTATAGAACTTCAATTGACGAATTCCAAGACCTATGAACTTTGACCAAGACCCCTCCAAGACCAAGTCAAACTTTTTCCTTGAAGCACTTTCATAACCCAAGTCAAATTTTCATTGCAGTATCTTCCAATTAACCTTTGACAAAAATTTCGGACCTGCAATTTCGCCCTGCAGTTTTTTTCCCCTTCTGCAGAAACCCCATGTGACACATGTGAGATAATTATCCTCTTCTCTCCTTCGCTTGAGATGACTTCTGCTCCTTATCAATTCGGCTTGCAAGGGAGACTTCCTTTTGACCCAAAACTCGACTTTTATTGATGACTACAATTTTGATTTGTTGCAACTTCAGAATTCCCTAGCTCCTCTTTGCACGTGCGAGAGTGATGACCCAAAAATAGTCCAAAATCATTTGATCTTCTTCTTTTTATGCTTCCTCCTTCTTCGCTTGGATATGTGGCTTCTTCTTGTTTTCTTATCAAAATTTTGTGATCTGATAGGATGATATTTGAAAATGAGGTTGAACCCTTTATATAGGCTTCTTGTCACATCTTGTAGGCCAAATTGTCCATGTCCTTAGGCTGACTTGTCACTTGATAAGGACGACTTGTTGTTTAAACATTTGACAAGGTCTTGGAGGGTCTTTGACTCTATTTTTTACTCAATTAAATTTTCCTTTACAATATGTAACATGCACAAATGGGTCTTTAATACATGACAATGACTCACTTGACTTGTAGACTAAATGCCAAGCCCTAGAAGCACTCAATGGGTGCTTGACCTAAAAATAAATTTCCCTTGAGCATGAAACCCATGCCTCAAGAATAACAATAATAGATTTATTTTTCTCTTTACTTCAAATACATAAAATCATGATTACATATGTCATTATGAAGGTTGGACCTAGTTACATATTTCAACAGTTTACACATTCACAAACTCAATGCTTAAATTATGGCAGATTATAGGTAGGGACAAGGTTATTATGCAAAGAAATGGGGAGAAGGAAGCAACACAATAGGCAAGAGGAGCTTGGATCAACTTATAATCCAGTAGCCATGGCAAAGTTCCTCCAATATATGCAACTCTAGACTATTAGTACAGTTTTATATAGAACATGCAGATAAAGGTCCTAATTATAGTTGTCCATCTTGACAGTTCAAGGCTCTCATAGTTCCCGCGAGTCACTCCTCTCTGCAAGACTTTCTTTTCCAAGTTTAGATTTTTCTTTCTCTTTCCCTACAATGATATTATGAATTTAAATCAATTTTCATTTACTTCTCTATCCTCTGCAAGCTCCTTTGTTTTCTAGACCTTCATCCCCATCCTTGGATTTGTGTATTTTGGAGGCTACATCTCACCTATTTCTCTCTAAATTATCCCTTAGTTTGTTGTTTCTTCCTAGTTTTCTGCTTGACCTATTTCCATCTCCCTCTCTTACTCCAACCCATACCTCCCTATTTTAATATTTTGTTATGGTGCCTTCGTCCCTCATTTGACCCTCCATCCACCTCTACTTGCTCCCTTTTTCCCTCGACTTTTTCCTCCCTCCTCGACTTCCCTTGCATCCCTCCTCCATTATGGTTTGATGTTAGCTTGCTGGGCCCTTACACTGTGGCAGAAGAGGTAGACTTGAGGTTCCCTCCTCTCCCAACTTTATTCCCCCAACCTTGGGAGGCACTCATGCTCAATTCTCTACCAGGGAAACTATAAAGCGATATAGGGATATTATCCCTGAATCCATCCAAAGGACAATATCAGATGTAGAGGATAAAGTGCCACAACCTCACAGGTTCATCCTATATACACAAATGGATCGGGAGACCATATATTGGATCCCTGATGTCGGAAATTCCATCAAAGCTAGAGGATTTACTTATATGCAAACTATCGATTTGTATTGGCACATAAAAACTCTTATGGGAAGGGTTCTTATTGACAGAGTTGTCACTCAACAAGAATTGATCATCTGCATGGTTGAACTCCTAGAAAAAATGGATAACATGAATAGGTTGGTCACTCTTGTAACCAAGAAAATCGTAGGCATTGACACACATTGGTCACTCTTCTAACCAAGAAAATTGTAGGAATTGACCCCTCATTGTCAAACACCAATGGTGATCCTCATCCACCAAATTAGGTGGACAATTCCGGTGAATGAAAGAATTCAAAGCTCAGAGAAGCTAATATTTTATTTTGCAATGTGGAAATGTCTTTATGTTTATGTAGTGCTATTTGTGTAGATATTTTTGTTTGTTTTGTGTTATCATCTCAACATATTAGGAACAATAGAAACAATCTAAAACTTTTGAGTTTATGTTACTTGTTTGGTTTCCCTAGCGGCAGACAAGTAGAGACTATTAGTCTTGTAAATATGTGTTAGTAGTGTTGGCATTAATGTTAAAGGCATATTGGAAATGTGTATTGGGAAAGTTGGTTTGTTGGAGCACCCTTTAACACATCGTATTTGAAATTTAGTGTGAATATATGAATTGTTTTTTGTTCATGGTTCCATGGGTAGTGTAAACATGGCCAAAACAAGCATGCCATGCATCTTGTCAACTGAAGGAATGAATAAATTTATGAGGGGGTTGTCGGCATAGATCACAAAGTTGTTTTATTGACAAATTTAAGAGAAAATTAGTGTTACCTTTGCACTTTCCAGAATGTGGTTCAAATCTAATCTGAAGCTTGCGGATCATCTAATCTTCAATGAGGAATCACTTATGTCTTGAATTTTATAATGGAATCTTTTGAATGTAAAGGTTGACATACATATAGTATAAGTGATTTAAATATTGGGGAAATCATTTGTAGCATTTGAGAGGTCAATTTTCCATATCTCAAAGGATCTTGATGGATTGTCTTCAAGCTCATTACTTGATCATTGTTGCTACAACATTTCAACAAGTGATGCTTAGCTAGCAAAAGGGTTGGGTTTATGGAGGTTTCCTAAAGTCCTACTAGTTTGTCTGAAAGTTTAAACTGAAAACATTTGTAAACATTCTTATTCATGGTTGTGACCTGATAACACTGTTACAGAGTCTTCAATTGAAGTTTTCCTTCTTTCGGCAAGGAAATAATGTCATGTGTAATGAAATATCGACCAAGTTGAAAGAACGAAGAATGTATATTATATAATATTGGTGATGGTAATAGTGAACTTGAGGAATTTTTTGTTGTTTTCCATCCTATTTATGGGCTATAAATGCAATTTACATTTTACTTGCCAGAAAATAGAGGAAGGGAATTAACACTTGGATAAGGTTCCTAGAGAAAATTGTTAATACTTCAGTGGACTTATTGATAGATATTTTGAATTGTGATTCACTTGAAGATATCAGCTTTGTTATACATTTTGTAGGAAGGAAATAGAGTTGCCAACATGACTATGTTTAATATGACTAGTCTCGATGAGCAGGGTACCATCTATGTTATGTATAATAGTCTAAGGAGCTATGTGGTGAATACAAAACACATAAATATATGAAAAGAAGTTGTAAATATTAGGATTCTGGCCCTAGGGAACATACCCATTAATATGAACAACATGACAAACGTGTCATATATATACATGCGCACATTTTTATTTAAATGGTAGTTAATAGGTCGAACTATCGGAGAAGATTAAATGTTGATATCAATTCAACAATTTTAATGGGTTAACCAATACCTTAGGGTCATTGGAGGTAAGGTGTTGGGCCCCCCACTTTGAAAGCCTTACATTCACCATAATATGAGGACTTGGACATTTTCTTGTCACACTTGAAGGAAGTCTCACTCTTTGAAGGGATTTGAGAGGCTACATGTCAAGCTTTGGATTGCCCATGTACACACATGTTGAAAACTTGTAGATATTACTTTTATTTGTAGAAGTGGGCTATGTTGAGGGGATTTTGGAGCTGAGTTATCAATATGAAACCTCATTTTTTCATGCTAAGGTTACCATTGTATAGATGAAACATCCTCCTTTTTTGAATATTTTGGAGTCCATTTGTTTTGTTTTGACGTTCAGAATTTGGAAGAAATTTTGAAATGAATGGACCAGGTGAAGCTGGAAAGGCAAACCAAATAACTCAAATCCTTGCATTGGAATACAAACAAACAAGAAGCTATCCATAAAGATGAATGTTTAGAATGTAGAAATGCTAACTAATTGAATTGTGGAGAGACCTAATTCGAAAGTTGCAAGAAAATAGAGAGAAGTATAGAGAGGAAGAGGAGTAGGAGTGAGGTATAGTAGAAAAGAACATAAAGGGGAAAAGATAAGGTACAATACAGAGCCAAAGAAAAATATGAACTCGAGATTTAAAGACCAGGTAAACCAACAAAACAAATTTGTAATCTTGTCAGGGGAATGGTGTCTCATTTTAAGTAGTAGCCTGAAAAAAGAATAGGTTGGAGCCTATAAGAAGTGGGAGTGTGTGCTTCAGAAAGTTGTAGCTTACAAAATAAAAGAGAGGTTGAAGCCTCCTGCAAGTAGGCACCCACAAAAACTGATGTAAAAGAGGGAGTGGGTGCTTTCCTTTGCATCATAGAAAAAAGTTCATGGTTTTCTTCCTTTATGGGTTTCCACTTATATCTAGAGTCTACATGTGTTGAGTGTGTGCTTGCTTTAGTTTTCATGATTAATTGCTAAATATCTACATAATTGTACTCATTGTTAAATAAGAGACTAAAAGATTTTTAAAAATAATTAAAATTGGCCATTGTTAAAAATACAATTATTGATTCACCCCCCCAGTAATTACCTAGTTTCCAACAATTGGTATCGAAGAAGGTTCCTCCTGTATGAGCCTAACAACTAGAAGGAAGATCTAGCTCATAAGAATGGCTAGTTAAGAATGGTATTCAACAAATAAAGCTCATTTGTTTAATGGTACTATTTATACATGTTGGAAATTAAGAATGAGGACATATATAATGTCCCTAGCTAATATGTCTAGGGTGCAGTGAAAAATGGCTAAGAAAAGCCACCTATAATAACTAACAAAGATGAAAAGCTTGAATATTCATTCAATGAGAAAGCCATGAATGTTATCTTTAAGGGGCTAGCTAAGTCATAATTCATAAAATTAATGCATTGTAACACTGCTAAAGAAAAATTAAAAAGCATTCATGAAGGAGATGGTAAAGTGGAATTGGCCGAATTACAAGTTTATATAATGTAGTTTTAGTCCTTAAGAATGAATGACGATGAAGACATAGCTAAGTTATTTCTTCGAGTTGATGAAATTGTTAATGTTATAAAGGGTTTGGGTAAAAAAATTGAGTCTACTATATCCCAAAAAGTGTTGAGATCACTCCTTGCTAATTTTAATCCTAAAGCATCAACTATTGAAGAAATTTCTAACATTGAAACGTAACAATGGATCAATTGCTTGGCTCCCTAACAGCATATGAAATGAGAATTAAAAATGGAAATTATACATCAAGAGATGCAACATTTAAAGTAGATAAGAAATACACATAAGACCAAGAAGTCTTAAGTTCAACATTAGATGAAGAAGAAGAAAAATTTGTGAAAAATACTGAAGAAGGGGACTAGTAAGTATTGTTACAGGTCATTTTGTCACATTTGGTCAATAGGCCTACAAACTAGATCAATAAATGTATGTGAACATGTTGTCATCATCCCCTCATAAAAACCTAAGCATAACCTTTCAGAAAAGTATGAATTTTTGGGATTGATTGCTCAAAATCAATGTTTTTAGTCCCAACACACCTTGTCCCTTTAACCACACGTGTTCAGCGCGAGTTGCTCCCTATTGCACCAGCATTGGTTAATACTAATTGCTACTTTCTTTAGGTGCGTTGATTATAGAAATTTCGGAAAATTAAAAGAATTCTTAAGCTTCCTCTTCTAGAAGCTTCGAAAGGTTGTTTTAACAATTTACCATGGATAAGAGTTTGAATCCTATATGATCCTACCTTTGATACTTCACCTCTTATCCCTTGAACTTGTCCTCCCATCATATATGGATTTGAAGCACATAATGATAAATCATAAATACCATCCTTCTCCTATAAATTTAATACCATCCATAGCATCAAGGTTGGCTTTTGGAGATTGATTGTGCCCTTATGTTGTTGCCTTGAATCTAAATGAGTCACCATCTTCATGCATTAGGGTTAATATTGAGGTGTGCTTTGTGACAAGGAAGGGCAAGTCAACTTGGGGAGACATCTACAAGATTAGCTACTATTTATGGTTGTAAACTCTCTCCTATTTCTATTAATGCAAAGAGTATATTTTTTTCCTATATTTGTTATGTTATGTTTACACTCATGTATTTCAATGCCTCATAGATTCATCGAATAAAGGTGTTAGATTATGCTGCTTGGTTGTTGTGGATCCTTTTATTGTTTTATTCGTGTGTAGGTTCTAATTATAGCAATTGGAGCTACAATTATAGCTTACAAGCAAGGAGGAAGAGAAAGTTCACTACGGATTTGAGGTAGGCTTCTTTCCATTCTCTAACTTCTCTAAGGAAAACTTTATGATTTTTGTCTTTTGTTGTTCTATACCATTTCACTAGATCTAGGCAATTCACCTTTGTACATAATTGTAAGTTCCACATAACAAATTGGTGATTCCAATGGGGATTAATTTCTTCCCTTATTGGTTTCCTTGACCTTAACACCTTTTCAGCTCTTAGACCAACCTTGATTGATTCACTCAGACCTTGATTGACCCTAGGAAAAACCTTCTCTAAGATTGATTTGATTTTGTGTATCGTATTTTGGCTAAATCTGCCTCAGTGCACCCCCTGGTCTTGAGACAAAGAGCTTCAACACAACCTCTCCTTATCTATACCTACGCTAAATAACATTGGTGCCTGTTTTGCACCTGAACTGGTCCCTGTAAGATACAAAAAATTGCTTTTCTTGCCTTTCTCTCTGATTTGCTTTGGTACATCTTGTTTCCTATTGTCTCTAAGTGTGTCCTTGTCTCTGAAAATCCTTCACTTAGTTTGATTTTGGTTTCGATAGCCTTTGATATGAATTTGTTTTAATTTTTCTTTGTTCTTGTCATTTAGGTCACTGGCAAGATTTTTTTGATTATTGATTACTTGAAGAAATTGATATTACAATTATCATTCTATGTGGTTTCTCTCATCAGTGATTTAGCAAGCATCTTACTTTTCATTTCATTTGGAAATTAAGAGGATTGAAAAGAAAAATCTCATCATTTTGCATTTTTCATTGCATTTAGGGTTTTGTGAGTGAAATTGGAAATTGGAATAGTTGCATTAGGGAAGTTTACTTAACAAATTTTGTTTGTTGCATTACTCTTTGTTTCTTCCCTCTCATAAATAGATTTTCATTGAAAAGAAAATATTTCATTTATCATGCTCGATTGCATATTTAGGATATTCAGGTGAAATTCAACTTAATTCAAGATAAAATTTAAAATTTATTAAATAAATCTTAAGGAGCATTTCAAACATTAACGGAAACATCTATAGGTCTAGGCTAGAGACGTGTTCCAACATCTATAAACATAGTAGTTGTATTTTTTTGTGAGCATTGCATTCTGGGGGTGATATCTCAGTCCACATACGTAACTGTATAAGACCATTCTCCACATAGCTCCAGTTATATTGGATGGCACTCTACGCATGAAAATTATATGGAAACACTCTCATCGTACGGTTACGCATTAGACATCACTAACACGGATTACGCTTCCAAGTACCTTCAAGTATATTTTGGAAGTCCACACTAGGTTTCTATCCTCACCTTGGGTAACCGAGTCAGTTGCCTTGTACATAGCGATACACTGAACACAACATTCGAGGAGATTTCCTACCCATACGTAAATCCTTGGTTCTCCAAGGTTATGTATTGTAGTTCACAATTGCTTGGTAAACCCTTTTTGCCTAGTTACACCTTTTTGATTTATTTTTGTTGTTAATTTCTAAAATTTATTAAATCAAAGTGGAAGAACAATCTCCTCAACCCCTTCATTCACGTAGGATGCAAATATTTCCTCCTCTTCCACCTAAGGCAACTCCTGGACGTCGTCAAAAGAAAACAAATATGAAAACTATCAAATCTGGTACTTTGGAGCTACCTCTTTTGGTCCTGCATCTGAAATTAATCCACGAGAATCCTCATTTTTTGTAAGTACTAAACTCGAGATCACTTCTTCGTTAGTTGGTGAGTCTGACACAGTCAAAACAAAAGCACACGAGATTTTATTACCTGAGGTTATTTATCCTGAGTTTCTTGACTTAGATACATTACAAATTGAGGTTATACAACCTTAGGAACCTCATTTAACTACCTTGTTACTTCAAGCACTTCCTCTTCTCTTCCTCTATCTCAAACCCAACCTCAACCCATATATCTTAGACCCGATGATGAACAACTTCCACCTAGTCTTGTGAGAATTGAGGAAATCCCTCAAGAAGAATGTCAACCTTCCACCCTTGTTCATTTAAGAGGGATTCATCTCTATCAAATACCTCCTCCTCATACTCTTGCACAAGCTCCTTTGTCTAATTCAACTCTTTTCAACTTACCCTTGAGTTTCCTACAACGATAATCTTCGGGAAATTTGATCATGACTGAGTCTATAATAATTTCTCAACTGGCATCTGGTACTATGACTGAGACAACCCATTTTGTAGCTTCTTCTATGTTTTCAACATCACCAGGGGCACATTTATATGGTAGCTCGTCTGTCTCTCCTCGTTACCAATCGTTATCTCATACCTTTTCTGGTACAACATCCAATCCATGGAATTATCCCATGTCATCCTCTACTGGAATCCCATCTAAAACTTTGTTGATGAGCATTACACAATCTCCTCTTCCTGCTCTATCTCAACCTTTAGTAGAGTAGCAATATGGTCCTTATGTTAATGGATATGGACACCTACAATAGCCCAATCCACCTCATATTGGGTACCCTCCTTCTAGGGGGCAGTTTCCTCCATATTTCCCTCCTCTTTTTGTAGGGGGGAACCTATTGTCTAAATTTTTCCTTCTCCTAATCAAATACTACAAGCTAGTGTTCAACCTCATTCAAGTCATTCACATACAATCTGGATCGATTGTGAATCAAGTTCAAGCCTCTCAACTTATTCTGCCTACATCTAAGATTCCTATTTGTAAACCTCCATATCAACCTATTCAAGGTCAATTTCATGTAAGACAACCTTTTCAGGTTTCACCTCTAACTCAACCTCTTCCATTGGTATTTGGGGTTTCCCAAGTCCTACTTACCCAGCCTCTTAAAGGTGACTTACAACCTCCATAGGTTGGTCAAGCTATTCCTCAAATCGAAATGATTCAACTTGTATATGGCATGGCATAGACACAACCTATCCCACCTTACGTAGGGATGATTCAAAATCCCACAGGGCAACCATATCAAGGTATTCCTCAAATGCCTTACCAAGGTCAGCAAATGCAAACCCAACCATTTCAACCTTCACAAGGTTATCTTGGAACTAGATAGAAAGGTTTTCCCAGAGTTGGGCAGCAGGGTTATGTTTATCCAGGATATCAGAATCCTCCTTATCCAGTAGCACAAATACCTGTTGCTCAAGCCATCCCATCTTACCCAGGATACCCTTCACTGGACTTTAATCAGCAGTTCCCATTTATGGCGACCCTTGAATTTCCAGATCTGACCTGGCTTACAATGATCCCATTTGTCACTCTCCTTGGTGGCTGGTTATTATTATGGAATTACCTTAGTGATTTCCTAAAGTTCAATGGAAATCCTAGAGAAGACTCATCTATGCATGTCATGATGTATCATTTATGGTGTTCTTCGAACTCTTTAAATGTTGACTCTATTCGATTGTGTCTTTTCCAGTGAACACTTATTGGTACAGAAAAAGGTGGTATATCAAATTGCCATGAGCTTCGTTTGACAATTTTAGTGCCTTAGAAATCACGTTCTTAACTCATTTTCAGTTTCCCATTCATTATGAAATCAAAACTAAACTTTTGACTTCCATCAAACAATCTGATTCCTCTCATATTTATGATCATATCGACATTTTGTCAAAACCTTCATTCCTAACCAATTATTAGTTGAATGGTTTATTAAGTCTCTATTACTATCCATAATAGAAGATGATTCTAAAGGTGGAGTAGTGACCAAAGAGCAAGTAATTGTGCGTGCCGAATATCTTGATCTTATTTATACTCAATCTGACATGCTCCATGATAAAATACCAAATTCTCCATGACCTTCAAATATTATTCCACAACCTCCTGGTAAATAATCACATGTTGTTGATGGTGTGATTGGTTCTGCTAGCCAGCAATTAGTGAGTAAACCATCTGGTTCAACTCTTGTTGTGGTTACCTAAAACCCATCTTCTACCATTCCTAAAACTTCTACTTCCAAGATCAATGTCGTCCATTCCTCGCAAGGAAAATATCAACGACCAGGAAGTAAGAAGAAAGGAAAATGTAAAAAGAAGAAAGATAATCCTACGCGGAACATTCAAAATAACCAATATTCTGAAGAAAAGTGGAAACCTCGTTATTATTGCTTAGTCTGTAATGAGAATCATTTCACTCGTGACTATCCACATGAAGCAGAGGCAAATCAATTCCTTAAATCATCTGTCGTGCCTATTATGTTGACAGGTCCCTTTCCTAATCAAGAGACTAACATGGTTGCTCGAGATCCCGCTTCCTCTTCCTCGGTTATGATTCTTTCCTCCACCAATATGAAAAATGAAGTTATGGTGGAAACCAAGAATAAATACTATGATAATTTGAATCCCTCGGCCGGTCATGCTACTAATCAACCTGCCAATTCTACCTCATTTGCTCAATATCCTACTCCAATGCAATTCCTATCGAATTAACAATTAAATCTCCTAAGGGTGTTGTTCATAAGTCCGTGTTTAACCCTCAAGCGAGAGTTGCACAAAATTATAACATAGTTGAGGATCTAGCTCAAGCTCCTTCATCTATGTCAACTCTCAAGGTGTTGCAAAATTGTCCCACCTAGAAGAAGGCTTTTCTTGTTGCATTTGGAGTTTTTCGTCCTTCAGATTCTAACCTTTTAGTGTTTAATCATGAGACTCATTCACTGAGACTTCCAACACAATTAGCTTTCATGATTTAGGTTGTTGTGTGAAGTAAGACCATCCATCAAACAATTTTGGACGAAGGAGATTCCACCTACATCATGTCACTTTCTTGCTGGAAGGCCATTGGCTCTGCTCAACCTAATTAGTCACCAACTACTCTAAAGGGCCTTTGATGGAAGAGGCTTCAAGCCTTATGGAATTTTGAGTTCTTCACAAATTGAAATAGGTGGCAAGAGGATGTCAGTAGAAGTTGAAGTTACTGACAAATGCTAGATTATAACCTTAGATTGGGTCAGACAGGGGTTTATGCTATGGCTGTTGACATTTCGACTTATTTTAGAATGATATATTTCCCTCAGCGCAGGGGCATAGTGGCCATTAATCAACTCACCTTCTTTGCCAATAATTATCAAATTACTAGAAGCATCCCTCTTGTGGGAGAAACCCTACATCCATATTAGCATGTCGAGTTGGGATTGCTTAAGGATTCTTCCCTTATGGGAACCTTTTCCTTTCCTCCTCCTCTTCCTTATCCCCTTCTTGAAAAATTGAACCCGGATGCCTACCTAACATGATATCTTCTTGTACTACTCGATATGATCCTTGGATAATACCAAATTCATACAATATTGATACATTTGGTAACCGCATGTCGCTCAGTCCTATTGAGCTCGAATACGAAGCCATCTATTTGGCTTGTTCAAAACACTTTGAATTTTGCTCTTCGATCAATTGAGTTGATCATTCCTTAAATTATGGAACGTATTCTAATCCTTTCTTTAGTACATTCTCTACTGATGAAAGCATCATAGAGGTCATGATGTCAGATGATGTGTCGTGGGACGAGAATCATCATCATTCCTCGCCAAATTCCTCCGAGGATAATCTTAGTGATGTCTATTCACCCAATGTCATTGAGATATTTGTGAAATTTGTATCTATCCATGATATTGATTCTGAGAATAATTTGTCGAATATTGAAGAGACTATCCCTCTTGATATTTCGATTAAACCTGGAATTTTCGAGAATGTACATATTGGTGCATATTTCTCTCCTGATGATATCAAGATATATAAAGCCCTTTTCTAGGAATTTTGAGGCGTATTTTCCTACTTATATAAAGAATGTTAGGTATGGATCCAAACATTGTTGTACATGAAATCATAACATATGTCAATGCTAAGCCAATTCGATAGGTTCTCATAACATATGTCGATGCTAAGCCAATTCGATAGCACCTACGTCTAATCCATCCTAAGAAGGCCGCTTGTTATAGGCCATTTTGTCGCATCTAGTCAATAGGCCTACAAACTGGATGAATCAACATCCATGAACACCTTTTCATCATCCATACACAAATCCCTAAGCATGACTCCCAAATCCATGAATTTTTGGGTCTACTACTTCAAATCAATGCTTTTAAGGCCTAGCAGACCCTAGCCCTTTATGGACTTGCGTTCAGTAGCAGGTTTCCTAGTTTTGCACCAACGTTGGTTAGTAATAGGTTGTCCCTTCTATTATCACTTAAGAAATCTAATGCTAAAAGTTCTCATCCTAGCCTGATGATAAAGGTCAGTGTTAATCTAAGTTGAGTTCGTTTTTTCCTTAAAGTTTGAGTCTTAGGAGGTCATGAGTCAAGCATGTATTCTTATTTACCACTGATCACCATCATTCATCAGTCATGTGTTACTTTGTTATCCGCCACAAAGCCTTTTTGGTAATTAGCGCATGAAATCTTTTTAAAGTGTTTTCACAGCGCTTTTACTCCATTTAGCAGTTTCGCAGCGCAAAACTCATTAGATGTTTTCACAGCGCAAAACCTTATTAGGTGATTTCACAGCGCATCATTCAAAATTTAAACTAACCGCGCTGCGAAATCAGGGATTCATGCATTCCGCAACGAATCTTTCCCAAATGTCAAATCCGTTAGGTAAATCAGTGGTTGCGTCATCCTGTGTTAGTTCATGTACTCCACTTATCACGTCCCACCACCCATCTCCATTATCACCACCATTAGATTTGTTGATACACACGGATTACAATTTCCAAGAAAAGCCACCTATGCACAAGTCTTAATGATGATTGTAAGCCTTGCATGAATAAAAAATCTACAAGATTTCAATTTTAAATAACATTGTAATCAAGCGAGGCAGATTTTCAAAAGAAGCTGAGTTCGCAGTTCAAACAGAGCTAGTATTCCTTGCTACAGGTCATTAAGATTTCATGGAGAGATCAGTAGAGAAGAAAGAACACAGATCAGGCAAATGTCTGAGAAACGAGCCTGAAGGTTTGGATATAACACTGAAGAATAAAGATGTGGAGAAGGCTTTTAAAAAAGCCGGATGTTGGAATTTTTGCAGGAAGTTACAAGGAGGGCATGCACAGGTGACTAAAGAGTTTGCACTAAATTTCACAAGATTAAATTCAAAGGTGGCTATGTTGGAATTGCAGGTCTCACCAGATATGATATCCACAGTGACAGAGATTCCACGAGGGAAAGAAAATTGGTTCAAGAATTTCAAATTTGACATGGATCCATGCAAAGATTTTTTGAAGAAGGAATTCGTTAATTCGGATTTGAGTAAGTCAGTTCCTAGGAGCTATGTCAAAGAGTCCTATGCACATTTACTCACCTGTATACAGAAATACCTGACTTGTGAAGGAAGATATAACAAGGTGTATTCGTACCATTTCAAACTCCTTTTGCATTTTACAGGGAAGGCTTCCATTGATCTACCTTTTTATTTATTCCGTAGTTTGAGTAAAATGTGTGACAAGGTACAATTGAGAAAGGAGGCTTGTGAAACTTCTCTGTTTCACCATGGCTTGATTAAATTACTTGTTTTGCATGAACTTCAAAAGGTAGGAAAAGACTGGAATACATTTATTTTCATGGTTGGTTTCAAAATCTAGACTGGTCTCAGCCCTCTACCTGCAAAGGATCTTACAACAGCAGGTCTTCAAACAGAAAAAAGAGCCAAGAGGTTTTCAAAATTAAAGGCAAGGAAACAAGTTAGAGAGTCTGTAAAGCCACTGACCATTCAAGATACACCTCAGCAGTCAATTAAAGAAAAAGCTCAAGTCAAAGAGACTGCACATGAAGCAAGCACAGCTGGAGTAGTTCCAAGGAGAAGAACGAGAAGTCAAATGGCTAAAGAAAAGGGTAAGTCAGTAGCTATTGAAGAAAGTCCTGTTTCGAAGGGAAATTTAAATGATTTATTGCAGGCAATTGACTTTGAAGAGTCCCCACTAGTTCAAGATGATTTGATGCAGTCAGGAAAAGAGAAGACAAAGAAAGCTAAAGCCTCAAAGAAACTTAAGTTTGATGAGCAAGTTGAACAATTTGTTTTCAAGCCCAGGAGACCCATAACAAGGAAATTTCAGCAAGTACAGGAGGTATCGCCAAGGAGAGATGAAACAGGGGAAGAAATACAGCCTCATGAAAGAAAGGACAAAGGCAAAACAATTGCCACTCATAAAGAAGATAGTATAGAGGATTTGAAAAGGAGATTGGAATCTGCCAACCTTGAGATTGCTAGACTGAGGAAAGCTGCTAGGAAACATGCCATACAACAAGCTAATTATTATAGAATGAAGACATTATGGGAAGACAAAACAACTACAGAGGTGGTTGACTGTAATACTCAATTCCACACTTGGACAGTACCAGCAATTAAAGAAGCAAAATTCATCAGAATGATTAATATGCAATTAAGAGCTGGAATCAAGGTCATGAAGAAACAAATTGAAGATTTAAAGGTATAGCTAGGTCAGCTGAAGGAATCTTCTTAATGAAATCCCATTTCAAGTAAGGCTATGCTTCAAATTTTGATGATTTTGCTTAGTGTCACCTTTTTGAAGAATCATGCATGTCCATTCAGTGTTGAAAATTTTTAGAATAGTTGAAAGAAGGTTTTGATTGCAAAGTGCTCAAATAAGTAAAGTTCTGGGTTGAAACTATGATTTTTGAAGCAACTCAGCAGTTTCGTAGCGCGCTATGAAACTGCTGAAGGTAATGATCAAAGCTCAGCAGTTTCGTAGCTCGCTACGAAACTGCTGAAGCTAAACAGTCCAATTTCAATTAACCGGTTTTGAATATGAGCGAGAATTTTCAAAGGTGAATGTCTACAAGGTATGCATGGCATCAGCTGAAGCTGTTAAGATTCAACCAGGTCAAGGCAGGTGGAAATAATATGCATACGAATATTACTTTAGATTTTTGTCATAAAGTGAGTATATTTACCACACTTCAGGATATCTGGAACAGTTTGCAAGAATTTTGGCTTTCAAGCATGTAAACGGTGGACAACACATCAAGGACGTGGCAGTCTGCTCCATTTTGGGTAATTAAAAGATAAAGGATGCACTTTATTGAATCCGAACATCTTGAGGCAAACTAAAGAACGATACACAAGGGTAGTTTCCTATATTTCAGGACAATGGAGAGGATGTGGCATAGAAGACCAGCATGGAGCCTTGAACACTCATCACAGCCAAACTGAAAGGAACCAGATGTCAAAGAACGAGAACAATTATAGCCAAGGCTTTTATTAGCATAACATGGTGTTAGAATCCTACTTGATTTAGATCTCTGGAAAGTTTAGTTGAAGTCTGTTACATTTAATAGGAAGTTAAAAGTTGATTAGGTGTCATTAGAAGTAGATTTTGAGTTCCCCTCATGCTTGAGGAGGAACCTAAATCAGATAGAAAAGCTCTAGATATAGCAGGAGCAGCAATGTAATAAGGGTTGGAAGTTTATGTAAAAAGCTCTGTTGACAAGCTTATGTAAAGACTCTATTTATTTTGATAATACAGTGAATGGTTTCAGCTGCTCAAGAATCATAGTGACTTCAATGTATGAATTCCTATTGTTGTCTTTCATGTTGTTTACAGTTTGATGGGTACTTGATTACTTAGAAATTACATGCTGTGTTCTAATTTATTTCATGTACTCATATACTGTCCTTTTGTATCTGTTGTTCTTTATGTATATTGAAGTCTGAATGACTTGATTTCCTTGCTAAACCAATTCACTGTTAATGCTTAGTAACATATGACTCCATGAGCCCAATGGATGCTTGTTAATGTGGATCTTACCAGCCTTTTTCCTATTTGTTTCATAGAAGAGTTAGCCATCTCAATCACAATTGCAAATCTTAAACCCTTTGAGAGAGCCCTCTCAGGCTTAGGAGGCTAAGCCTTAGCTAAAAGATTGGTTTGAAACAGTTACTTGAAGTCTTCCTGGTCTGCAACCTTCCAGTTCTTGATTTTAAGATAACACCTTCTTGGGGATGTGTTGATTCTAGAAATTCAAGAAATTTAAAAAGAATCCCGAAGCTTCCTCCCCTAGAAGTTTCTAGGAGTTGTTACAACCATTTACCCTTGATAAGAACTTTGAATCATATCTGATCCTACCTTAGAGATTTCACCTCTTATCCCTTGAGCTCATCCTCCCATCAAGAGTGGATCTCAAGCCTAGATTGGAAAATGGATAATAATTCCCAAACTACCACATTCTCCTATAAATCTACAATCATCTACAACATCAGGGTGGTATTTTGGAGACTAATCATACCCTCATGCTGCTACTTTGAACCTCAGAGATTTATCATCTTCATGCATTTGGGTGACATGGAGGTGTGCTTTGTGACAAGGAAGGACAAGTAAAATTAGGGAGATCTCTATAATATTAGCTTCCATTTTTGGTTATAAACTCTCCCTTATTAATATTAATACAAATAGTATATTGTTTTCCTATGTGTGTTATGTTATGTTTACATTCATATATTTCAATGTTATGCTAATCCATTGAATAGAGTGATTATATAATGTTACATAGATTTCGTAGATCTTTGGCTTGTGTTGATTATATGTGCAGGTTCTAATCATAGCAATCAGAAATACGATTGGAGTTTACAAGATGAGAGGAGGGAAGAGATTGCGACAAATCACAAGTAAGAATTTTTCCATTCTCCAATTTCTCTAAGGGGAACTTTATATTATTTGTTCTCTATTGTTCTAGACCAGGCCTCTAGGTCTAGGGAAGATACTTCTATTCGCAGTTGTAAATTTTGAATAAAAAATTGGTGAATCTGTTGGAGATCAATTAATTCCTTTAGTGGTTTCCTTAACCTTAGCCCTTGTTACACCTCTTGAACATACCTCCAATGCCTGACTCAGTCTGAATTAACCGTAGGAAGACCTTTCATTGAGTTGCATTTTATTTTTGTGTCAAAAACTGGATTTTTCTTGATCAGTGCTCCCCCTAGTCTACTGAGAGGGCATTGCAACGCTTTCTAGCCTTCTCTGCACCTGCCTGCAGAACACTGGTGCCCTTTTTTCAAATACACTTGCCCCTATTAGATGCAAAAAATTGCCTCTTTTGCCTTTCTCTCTAATTTACTTTGTTCTAGTTGGTTTTCCTTCTATCCCTGAGTGTGTCTTGGTCTATGAAAAGCGAATTCCTTATGTGAAATTGTGTGCTTTTGCTTGTATTTTTGCAAAATTCTGTAGAGTATTAATTGCCTTTGAGTGTCATCACCTTTTTTTATAAGATTTTGTTTCGTTCTTTCTTTCTTCTTGTCAATTTACGTTTGTATGCATAGATTGATTGTTGAATTTGAAAAGTAACTTTTACATTATAAAGTCTGTGTGGTTTCTTTTCATCAGTGATCAAGTTTCATTCATATGTTTCTTTGCATTTGAAACATTAAAATAAAATAAAATAAAATAAAAATGATTATTTGCATTGCGTATAGGGCTTTAATTTTGATTCGAATGGTGAAGTTGAGGAGATCAATTGTTGCATCACTTGTTTGTTACATTATTGATTGATTTCTTCTTCCCCTGCTTAGTTTGGCCTTTCATTGTCAAAAGAAAAATGAAAAGATTTATTTTTGTCATATTAGTTTCATTATAGGTGTGTTCAGGTGACAGCGAGTTTTGAGCCTTGAAACCAAAACATAATTCAAGACAAACTCTAAAATTCACTGAATTAACCTAAGGAGCATTTGAAACTTAATGACACACATAGAGGTCTCGGGTAGAGACGTGTTTCAACATCTTTAAATGTAGGAGATGTTGTTTTTTTCCAGCGTTGCATTTCGAGGGTGATATCCCATTCCACGTGTTGTTTCTTTTTCTAGCACCTGTACCACAAGTGCTTTAGGAGATATAGAAGGCTTCCTATAGATAACCTCTGGGTTGATTGTAGACAAGTGCATAGGACATCTAAATAGAGGAGTGCATGGAATATTATTAGTGATGGGTTTCTGTTGTACTCCAATTGTCACGTAGTTTGGAAAGATAATAAAGCCGGGCTTGGTACAATAGTCTTTCATCAAGGTGAACTCAAGCAGAAACATGGATCCAAATACGGGGGGGAATCGGGCTGATCTCAAAGAGAAATGTCTTGTTCTGATGGCTAACACACAACAATGAGAAGCTTAATATTGAAGTTGTAGTAAAGGTGAATAGGAGGAGAGAAGGGAAGGAAATAGATGCATAGGGTTGTAAACAAGACAGAATCCTAAGCAGTAATGTTTCAACAAAAGTATGGAAAGAAGAAGAGATAGAATGACAGGAATTGTGGAGCTTGAATTAAGGTTTCATGTTCTATAGCTCATGGATACACTTATCACTAATCAACATATGTAAATTTTTTCTCTTGAAGGTACATAAGTAAATCTTTAAATAAAATAGTTATTGTTACTTCTTAGCAACATACATATAACCATGACAGAATGAGAGCAACATCTTCATTACACAATTTCATTAGAAGAGAAACATACATGAAATGAGATTTACAGAGGGGAAAATATACTACTTACAACCATGATTGGAATCACCAAAGAGTTTCATTAATCCTAAAAATGAGTCCAATATACCTATCCATTACATTTAGCCATAAATTTCTCAAGTCCCTCATGAACAGGCAATTAGAACCAAAGTGGAATCACAAAATTTGGACCACTGCAAGTGCAAAATTCTGGAACTTGTATTAAGTGTTTCTTCCCCCTATTTGTAAGAAAAGGGGAGCTTTTAATTAACAATTACAAAATATCCCAGCTCGAGCTCTAGCTGTCTGATAGACCAACTCTCTTGGCGTCCGAAGGCTGCTACCCAAAATGATTCGATTCAGATTTGATTTCGTTCTTGAAAATGTAGAAATTACAAAATAAACAGAATAATAAGAAAAAGGAAAACATAATCATTATGGGAGGAAAATATCTCCTATATTTCCCTATTATGGCCTCTCCTTAGGCCATGTCTCTAACTCAATGATCTAGCCAGTCCATTTGTCTTTTTCGCCTTAACTGTCTGGCTTCACCAATCTTTGGAGATAATAGCAATCAATTGTGTTGGGTTGTCACAGAGTGGAAGTGGAGATCGATCCGGCAATCATGCATTGTATATGTGAGCGGAGCTCCATGCTAAGGCATTAAGTCTTCCCTGAGACCCATACTCATTTACCACCGCTCCATGCCTTCGTTTAATACTGCAGTTGTCGACCCATACACCTTCAAAGTTTCGCACCATGTTACTGAAATGTAATACACCTCATAAAATAACCATGGTGTGATATCGAGGATTCTCCAATATGGGCACTTAACACTGCAAAACATTATAAAACAACGAATTTTGATCCCTTTAGGCCCATTTTTCTTTGATTCCTTTTAGTAATTTTTCGTCATATGACTGGGTGCTTAGCTAAATATCGAAGCTCCGCAAATTAGGACTTCACACTGAATATGCTTAAGGAAACAACGAATGTCGATCACCTTTTATGCTTAGCTCTTGGTTCTTCGGCTCTTTCCACGACCGTAGGCTAGCCCCTATGTCAGAGCCCATTTATCGGTAGATTGCAATCAGAGGTTTCACTAGGACTGGCAATGCTCATCCTCTGATCGTCGATTGATGATATGATGTCATCCTCTGCCACATGTCACCTTGTGAGTGGTGACACGTGTCACCCTATTTTGGCCCCTTATGGCCCTCAAAACGCTAAATTTTCTCACCACGTGTCCACTGTACCATTGCATCATGTTGACATCAGCTACCCCGTGTCCCTTATTGGAACCAAGCATATCCTGCCAAGTGTCATGTATCGGAACCAATCATGTGTAGCCATGTTTCATTTATTGGATCCAATGATGTTCAACCATGTGGCCCCCTCGAGGAGAGAGAAAAGGTCAGTCCTCTTCTTGTTTTGTGACTGATTTCCTTTGCTAAATGTTTCAAGGCATTCCTAACGCTTTAACGCTAGAGGCTCAAATCTCGACAAATTTAATCGCAATCGGAACTCTATGCGATAACACAACTTTGAAAGGGTGTCACATGTTTGATCGCTGATTGTGATTGCTGATCTCTTGATACTCTAATGCCTTGGAACTCCGATGTGAGGGATCACTAATCGCATATCGGTGAAATGTTTTTGCTATTGTGTTGTACCTTGGATCTCTTATTGCCAATATGAGGGATCGCCAATTGCGCCCACTTGGAATATCGCAATCGGCACTTTCTGACCCGTGCCATTGGTATGACCTCCAAAAACTTGACAGCACCGATTTCTGATCACCTCTTCTACTTAGCCCTTGATTCCTTGCTCTTCTTGTGACCATGGGCCAACTCCCATATCGGAGCCCCCGAATTGGAGGTTCGCTATCAACAAATTCCTTTTGATGCACAATACATTACTACCGTTGATTGGTGACATCATCATTGCCACATCTCACTTCCTGAGTGATGGAACGTGTCCCCTAGATATGCCTCCATAGGACCCTGAAAATTCCATATCAACATGCCACGCTTCCTCCGTACCGCCATATGTCACCTATCGGAGCTAATCCTATGCAACCACGTGTCCAATTTGAGGAGAGATAAAAGGCCCATCCGCCCTTAGTTTTGCATTGAACTCCTTTGTCACATTTTTCAAGGAAACTCCTAATGTTTTCCCTTGTCAGCCCATTGTCTAGTCAATTTAACGTCTTAAATTGCGCTACATAAATTATCAATCCGGGTATCGTAAACTGATGAAGTGTGGTGCACCATATGTGCTTAGTTAACTTTTTTCTTACTTCATTGTTTTATAGATTTTATTTTGTTTTGGGGTTTTGTTGTTTTTATCTCCTAAAGTGTCTAATGCAGATGGAAATCCTATTCTAAGGTCTTAAGAATACTTTTAAAGGTCAAGTATGGATGTAGATTTCAAGACAAGGTTTATGTCCCTAATGGTAACTTCCAAAACTT